>JAYEVI010000232.1:0-35000 GCA_036346575.1 Dendrocalamus sinicus
AAGGAAGGAAGAAAGGAAGGAAGGGAAGAGGGAAAGAAGGAAAGAGGGCGCGGGAAGGAGGGGCGCGGGAAGAGAGGATTTGGTCGCGGCTGTCGCTCGGGGCTTCAAAACGAGAGAGCGAGCAAGGAAGGAAAGGCGAATCGGGGACTCAGCCAGCGCAAAAGAAGGAAAGGGGAAGAAAGAAGGAAGGCGCACCACGGGAAGAAGGCAGCAGACACGGGGCGAGGCCAGCGCCAGCGAGAGAGAGAAAAAGCGGCGGTCGCGGATGGCGCGCGTGGCGGCGAGGCGGATCAACGGCGGGCGGTTAAGTGAGATGGAACGGCCGGATGGCGGCGGTGACGCGCGCATCGGGCGGCCACGCGTTGGCCCAAGGGAGGAAGGCGGGGTGGTGGCGTGCACCGCCCACTGGCGGAGAGAGAGGAGGCGACTGGATTGGGCCGACGGGCGGCGTGGGCGGATCTCGGGCCGTCCCACGTGTCGGTGGAGAGAGGGTTTGGAATTTTTAAATTTTAGAATTTAATTTTCATTTTTAGAAAAGGCTAGGAAATTATTTAGGCCTCGAAAAAATATGAAAATACCTCCAACAATTCAGAAAAATTCCTGAAGCTCTTGGACATATTTTGGACTAAATAAAATTATTTTCAACTAATGTTGGTATTTAATTTTCATACTTTAAATACTTTTAAATTGCAAAAATAGGTTTTACACTCCAGAAAATCGAAAAATCAAATAAAAGCCAAATAAAATCCAATTAATTTAAAATAATTAATTTGAATTTAAATTTTCCAGAAAGCAAATTTTGGGATGTTACACTTCCTCATCTATGGTGTTTCGAAAGGACATGGCTCCGACGACATAGTAGATGACCTCGCTCTTATCTAGTTTTGGCGCTCATCGTGAATACCGGCAAATGGCGGGATGTGTCCCCAAGATTGCCTCCTTCCTCCATTGTGGGATTTTACCCACATACCCAATTGTGCTAAGTCTATGGGGGTGCATGTTTTTTTGCCTAAAGGGCCCTGTGTGCCACACTTTAACTTCTAAAATTACCTATCATCTTTATCACCACAAACTCTTGCCAATGCGGCTCCAATAAGGATACATGTGGATGGGCATCAAATTCTTCTCCACGCATTGCTTGACAAGCAGCCTCTTGAAGTTCTTCCACGCTTTGCATGCCGCTAGCAACATATGTCATTGCACGATAGCAAAACATATATCACCAGCTCTTCTTTCGAACTTGGTCATGGTCTTCCACGAATTAAATGTGATCTCAATCCGTTCTTGTGCAACTATTCCAACCATTCTCTGGAATGTGGATATTGCTCGGTGAGGATTAAGAGGCACCCCAGACTCATCGATATCCGTGATGGTAAATCGGCCCTCAGGCCTTTTCAATAGTCTTCTTCCATGGCGCTTGAATTTTTCAGAGGACGATGCACCACATGCATCCGACGACGATGATGCAGAATGAGTGGATGACATCTTCGAAAGATAATAAAAGTAACTAAGCCTAATTTAATGCTAAATCAAGACTATGTAGGGCCAATTCTTGAGTATTTTGAAACAACAATTACTTAATATGTAAGTAGAATTGAGCTGACTAGCCGTAAGAAAATTATAGTTTGCATGCCTAAGACATGAAAATGACATGAATTCTAAGAATTGTCTCTCAATAAGGATAATAAATTCAAGTCATTTAACAAGAACCACAGTAGTCACTACTGCAAAAAAGGTCATCACAGATGGTTCAAAAATATCATCACAGATAGTTTCGTGATACATCTGAGTTTATGAGTTAGTAATGACATGAGGTTATCACAGATGGCTTTTGAATTGTCTATGATATAGTCCATTACAGACGGTTATTAACTCATAACTGTCAATGATAGTGGACTATCACAGACGGTTTTTAGTATAAAATGTCTATGATATTGATGTATCATAGACGGTTTCAACTAAAAACCGTCTATGATAGTCAACTATCATAGATGGTTTTTAGTTGAAATCGTCTGTAATACATCATATATCACAGACAATTTCAACTAAAAACCATCTGTGATAGTCCACTATCACAGACAGTTGTGAGTTATTAACCATCTATGATAATCTTTTCTATTCCTAAATCTATTTTTGTTTGTTGGCTAACCTTAGGAAATGCAAGTCATGCCTTCTAAAACAAGCATCAACATAATATACATTTAATTCACATTGATTCATTTTAGAAATAAGAACATCCATTTAACAAATCTATTAACTGAAATAAAGTAAATTATCCATTCATGAACAAATACACACATGTACAATTAAGCTTAATCTTATCCTAGTGAAACTCATTCTACATTGTGGAACTCCCCATCTTCTTTTATGACTCTAGACAATAAGAGGTATGCACACTTTCCTTGAATTTGTTTGTGGTCGGCTTGTTCCAACGGTGTTGTATCGATGGGCAACTTTTATAAGAGGAAAATCAATATCGTGCATACATATATAAATTGATAAGTATGGAATAAGTATTGCAATATTGACAAACACGAGGATCTTTGGTCTTCATGGAATCGAGGAGTACTTGCATGTTGTGGCAAATGTAGAACCCATATATGTTGCCCGATGGCTCACGTGGCAATTTGTAAATCAGAATTTGTTAGTTCAATAGGCATTGCTATGAAGTGTTATATAGGATTAATGTATACTAGCGAATACCGGAAATCTAGATCGTGTCGTAAAGCATTGCAATGTATGCAAGCGTCACGTGGTCAATGTCCTACGTGATTCCAAAAGTTAGCCTTAGTCATTGGAAATGAAGGAAAGACTACAATAGAGTTATCTATAGAGGAAAAGTTCTTACTTGTCGATTAATTGTGTAACAACTGTGTAGTCGAGTTTTGTTCTTCTTTAGGAAATCAATGTATATTACCCTATTCTATTTGGTATAATTACAATTAGAATTAAGTGGAACCTACATAGGTATGTCGTCATGGTCAATAAACCTAAGTTTGGGTTGCTTATAAAGTACAATCAACAAGTACAACCACTAGTGTAGCACTTACCCCTTGGTGTAGGCATAAGTATGAATTCCTTGTTGCGTTGACCCACAATGCCTTCGTCATGTAATTCTCAACGAAGAATGCATCCTCCTCAATGATATCCATGGCAACCAAGCGTGGGTCGAAACCAAGCGATGATTTTGTTAATCGGCTTCAATCACCATGAATATATATACAAAAATAATGAGTTATATATGACATTTATCGGTATTACATTAACATAGACCGTGATTGTACACACTTACGGTGTCGACGATCGAATGAGTGAGGCGTCGGGGTGTCGAGTGTGAAGATATCGAATAAGTCCTCAAAGGTCATTGTGAAGACACAGTCATGAATATCGTGGTGAAGATGATGCAGCTGAACAGACGGTGACACAGGCACCATTCTCTCTCCTACTTGTTGGCCTATTCCATGTAGTATTTATGCAATCTCGCTGCAAGATATTCCTACGGTTAGGAGGTGCTCTATCGGAATGACCAATGGCTAGCCTAGCATGAATTTTTGAGCCAAAGGCAAGTAGGGGATATTATTATCGGTCTTCTTGGTTTGCTCTTCGCCCACGGTGTAGATCCACCATGGTGATCATCGGGCACGGGATGTAGATGCATCATGCCCTTATCGCCCGTGTAGGAAGCTCGGTATGGGTAGCCCCATGGACTTAGCACCGATGCGAGTAGTTTTGGTGCGAATAGCCCCTATAGACTTGGCATCGGTGCGGGTAGCTTTGGTGCAAATAGCCCCTGTGGACTTGGCACCGGTGCGAGATAGCTCCTATGGACTTGGCCGGTGAAGATAGCACTCGTGGACTTGGCAGTGCAGATAGCTCTAGTGGACTTGGCACTGATGCAAGAGTCTCGAGCGAGATGTCCCTCTTGAGCCACTAGATGAATGCTCTAATAGCTTGCCTAGAGTCATGACCTTGTCGTTTAGGGGCATGCAGCGAGACAACCTCGAAATTGGCATGAACACCATTCGCATTCACTTCTATGAAACCTAGTGCTAGAAGTTACACCAGTGCACTACGCATACGAGCCGGATGGATATGCTCGGCCCCAAGCAGCGCACATGCATAACAGAGGCATATCTCACTTGGAGCTTGCACTTCGTAGCCACCTACAAAATGATATAAATTTAGCAACTCCAATAGCCTAACGATGGATCGAGTATTGTAGAGATAATAATTATTACCGGGATGTCATCGATAGGAAATTGCTGGTTGCTTTTTGAGGTAGGGTTGGACGCGCAGCTACTCCAACAGTTGGGGAGAGCTGCCTAGCACAGAGTGGTAGGGGCTTCTGTTGATTTGAAGGGATGCCATACCATTCCATCTGATCTCTGACATACCTTTACATCTCATCTATAAGGGATGCCGTAATGTTCCCTCATAGCCATGCCTCGCGCTCGGCTTTGCTCTCTTTCTACTCCGGTACATTTCGGAGTCCTCTGAGTATATCTCTCTCTCCTGAGAGCTTGTTATGAGCCTTCAGAAGATTCTACACTCAGCGCTTCCTGTAAGAGCTCGACATGTCATTTCACTTCCTATGAAGTTATGGAGTAATTACAAACTAGGTAGCTCAATATCTTACCAGGTAGTGGGACACTTCCTTGTCTACGGGATCTTGAAAGGAGATGGCCACCGATGACATGGTAGATGACATTGCTCTTATCTAGTTTTGGGTGTGCTCATCAGGGATCCTAGCAAATTGCGGGGATGTGTCCCATAGGATTGCCATACCATTGCAGAATTTTACCCACATACCCAGTGGTGCTGAGCCTGTGAGGGTGCGTATTTTTTGCCTGATGGGCTCTGTAGGCCACACTTTTACTCCAAAAATTATATGTCATCTTCATCACCACAAACTCTTGCAATTGTAGTTCCAGGAATGGATACTTGTGGAAGGGCGTCAGATCCTTCTCCACGTATTACTTGACAAGCAGGCTCTTGAAGTTCTTCCACACTTTACATGCCGCTAGCAATGCATGTCATTGCACAGAGATCTTGTGTTCTTCCGCGATCTCAAACGATCGAAAAACTTCTGTCACCAGCTCACTTTTCTGAAACTTTGGTCACGTTCTTCCACAAATCGAACGTGATCTCAATTTGTTCCCTACAACTATTTTGACTATTCTCTAGAATGCAGACACTACTCTGCTAGGATTGAGAGGGGTTCCAGGTGCATCGACATCCATGATGGTAAATCGACTATCGGGCCTTTTCGATAGTTCTCTTCCTTTTCGAGATTTTCCAGAGGACAGTGTGTTACACGCATCCAGCAATGATGTCAAAGAATGAGTGGACGACATCTTCAAAAGATGATAGAAGTGAGCAATTCTAGTGGTCTTGTTGAGCCAATTCTTGGTCTTCAAAAGATAATGCACAGATTAAGAAGTATGTTTTTGCTCTCAGGTGAGGAGTTGCATAAGTTCTAAACTTGGCCTTCTTTCACTCTTGTTAATAGGTCAATCATCGTAGTAACAATTCCTCAAAAATTCTGCTAGATTGTCTAATTGAATATTACCTCAGTGTAGTATCAATGTTAAGAACATGCAGAATCAACAGATTTTGGTAGAAATCAGAAATAAGTAGTAGATATGAGCTATTGTAGAACCAACATATATTCGGCAAAACCAAAGGACAGCACTAAGCAATATAGAGGAGACTAAGGACTAGCTATTGACAAAGCTACCAACTACACTGCACAAAAGTATACAACTAGCAAATGTGAATTCAAATTAGCGAGAATAATCCTAGATTGTCACTAAGATTTCAATCTTGACAAATTTCCTCATTAAGCAATCAAAACCCCACAATCCTTCATGCTATAGTTCTCCTAGTGCTAGCCGACAATCGATTTCAGAGATAATGAATGGAGAAACTAGCACGCTAACTAATGCACAATCAAATCTCACAGAGAAATCAAAAACATAAAGTAAAGCTCACTGTGCAACTCGGGGAGGCAGCGTGCTCGGGGGAGGCGGTGTGCTCGAGATAGGGGGAGTGCTCAGGGTAGGTGGCATGCTCGGGGGAGGAGGAGTGCTCAAGGGAGGCGGCATGCTCGGGTGAGGAGGAGAGCACCAGGCGTGGGGAGGACGGCAGCTAGAGTCGGGAGGCAACGATGAGCTCGGGGAGCAGCATTGGGGCTGGGAGGCAGCGTGCTCGGGGAAGGAGGAGGGCACCCGCGATGGCGTTAAGTTGGGGCTCAGGTGTAGCGTTAGTACAGTGGGGAAAACCCTAGAGCGCAACATATATAGGAGAATAATTACAAATGTTTCTAGTTCAGAACCGTCTATTATAGTTATCATCACAAACAGTTCTAAATAAAAAAATGCGCTCTGTAATAATAAAATATCATAGATGGTTTTAATTTAGAACTGTCTGTGATTATAAATATCACAAACAGTTTTATTTTAAAGCATGCGTGATGATCCTACTCACATCCACATATATATCACACATTCTCATATACATAAATACAAATTCACATATATATCACACATTCTCATATACATAAATGCAAATTCTCATATATATCATACATTCTCATATGCATAAATGCAAATTCACATATATATCACACATTCTTATATACATATATGCAAATTCACATATATATCACATATTCTCATACATATATATAAATACAAATACAGAATATATGACATATAAACATTTCATTCATCATTCCACTTACTTATTTTCTTTAAAAATTAGCCCTTCATGATAATTGGCGCGTATGTAGCTAGTTTCATCACGTTGTTCTTCTCGACCCTTATGCCGTTTACGAAAGGAGGCAACTTGTCAAATTGATTATATTCTTCGTCATCCACTACATTCTCAACTCCAACAATCCTCCTTTTTCATGAAGAACTATGTGGCACTTCTTATTTGCTCGGTTGGTTACCAAGAAAACTTGAACAACTTGGATAAGCGAGTACAAATGATTTGTCTTTGTATTCAACATGTTTAGTCGGTTGTCATGACACGATGCTTGTCGACCTTCACTGTGGGAGATGGACCCAACAGCATGAAACAAGGGGATCTTGAAAAACACGTAGTCGAGTCACAAATCTCCTCTGTGAACCCACGATGGGAGTTCCTTAACCCATCGGTCTGAACGTATCTATGTGGACACCGCTATTCAGTTAGCGCTCTTTTCATCTTGAGCACTGTATAGAATGTGTACCCATTTATATCATATCCTTGCTATGTCATAACTATAAATGTTGGCTCTTTTGTTACCCATGTCAGCATATCACTTAATGAGCTCGTAACAAGTTGCTCCTTGATCCATTAGTTGAACCGACTGTTGTGTTGTCTCGTCATCCAAACATCCGGTCACTCTAGATTCTGTGCTAGTCGATATACGGAGACACTTCAGTCATGTGTTGCAAGACCGTGAAATGGGTTTGAGCATATGCATTCATATATGGAGTGATTGCTTTTCTTCCAATAGTCTCGATACCTTTGAGCCTCCCCTCATGGCGAGATTAAGGCACACCTATTGGATTGAACTGAGCCATGTAATCGACACAAAACTTAATGACCTCTTCGATTGCATAACATTTGATGATACTGCTCTCCGGCTGAGATCGATTTTATACATAGGACTTGAGAATTCCCATGAACCTCTCGAGCCAGAGTACAAAGCTACGTGAGGAACATAGGCCCGCACAATTTTATCTCCCACATAATATGAACAATGAGATGGACCATGATATTGAAAAATGATGTAGGGAAATACACTTCAAGATGACATAGAGTCGTTACCATCTCGTCCTCTGAGCAACTAGTCCTCTGGGATTGATGACCTTGTGAGTAATTGTGTTAAAGAAATAACACAATCTCTAATTGTCTCTTGGACCTTGAATGATAAAATACATCCAATTGCAATAGGAGCATCTATGTCATCAGCACATAACAATCACAAGGCTTCATACCAATTAACTTCAAATCTTCCATCGAAACAAGTTTCTTCATGTTGACGGAGTAACCAAACGGTGTAAGTACTAGCACAGTTTAGTTCTCTCAACCTTGAACAGAATGTAACAAGTAGGGGGAAGGTAAGTTCTTCCTTTATCTTTCTTTGCCAATGCTAACTCCAGCCTGATGTCCATATCAACCAAGTCAAGCCGTGTATTGACACCATCCTTTGTTTTGTCATGAATGTTCGTAAGAGACCAATCAAGCTGTTACATATATTCTTCTCTACATGCATAACGTCGATGTAGTGCGAACTTCTAGGTACTCCCAATAAGGTAAGTTCCAAAATATCGATCTCTTCTTCTAGACGTTTTTCTCATGGGTCATCGATTTACGTCCCTTTTCGAGCACAACATCTAAATCATTTACCATATCATAGATATCTTTTCTACTTAAATGCCTTGGAGCTAAATTGTTCTCATTCTCTCTATCGAATTGTTTCTTCATCCTACCTTGAAGGAATCTCTGAGAGAACTTAGATGCAACAATAGTATATTTGTACAAAACTTACTTTTCAGGTTTATTTGCATCAACAATTATTCCATCTATATCTGTCCTGACACAACCAATATCTCCAACATTGATATTCATACTTGAAATAGGATGCACATCAGCAATCTCCAAAATTGTAGGTACTTCGATGTCATGCTCTAAATCTTCATTATCAGCTTCACGCATATTATAAAAATCACGTGGTTTAGAATGAACAATAGCAAACCAATCAATATCAATAGGGTCTTGAACATAGTAAACTTGGATGGCTTGGGATGCTAAAATGAAAGGCTCATCGATAGCTTGTCACGGTATTGAATAAATGTTTGAAATTTACACTAGTAACCCCAAACTGATCTGTCTTTACCACTTCCCTTCCGATGCGGTTATCAACCGATCACATTTGAAGAGCACTATATTCCCATTGTTGCTATAATTCAACTCAATAATTTCTTTTATAATACCATAATATGTCTTGTTTCCTATTATGTGGCAGTCAATATTCCCCTCTCAAAACATGTGGTCATGCGATTAAAGAAACACCATTGCTTTGAACAGGCCTTCCTCATCATAAGCTTGGTAAACCCATTTATGGTGTAACTATTATATTTAGTAGCAACCATTGTTGGCTCTTTGGCTAAAATTTTTATCTCATCGGTTCATTCTCACCTATCTCACCACTGTGATTATGACATATATGTCAACCTAAAGTTTATATCACAGTAAAAATTAGACATTGGTATGACCACTTGCTTACTTACATGCAATCTAAACCACTCATGAAAGGTGTCATGATGCACGCGATTGATTTCTCGCTTGTTTCAAGTCCATTGAGGAAAGATAGTTAATATGCTTGCTGCAAGTGTCATATTAGTAATGTTAGGAACTTGATTGATTTTTCAAAATGCTAAAATAATTTAAACAGCTTACTTCAAATAAGAATCTATATTATCATAGTTGAACAAGACATATCTATGTGCTTGCAGCCAACTTTATGGTCCAAAGCCACACAACATTTGCCACCAATCCTCGCCCAATGGTGCGAAAGAAAGGAGGAGTACTACCAACATCAATAGGAAGCCTTCATCATTTCTAATCATCGAGTAAATCGAGTCACACCATGCAAATAGTGTGAACAGAATGTAAGACACTCATCGAATAAATAGCTCTCTGCAATTGATCCTTCTGGGTGACTTCTAGTGCGCACATGCCCCTTACACCTCATCAAAAACCTATGCATACATAAATATGAAATTAAAGTGAGTTTTTTTTTGCAATGAGGCATGGCTACAATTATTTAATTTGTTCTTGTAGAAAATCACCTCTCTACAGGATACATGTTGCGAAAATGTACTGGACCAGCGATTCTTGCTTGAGCAGGGAGATGAACCATCAAGTGTATCATAATATCAAACAATGATGGTAAGAATATGGTCTCAAGAAGACATAAGGTCTCAGCTATGTCAACTTCTAGTTTTTGCATATCACTTACACGGATTACAAAGAATATATTTGCTTAAAAAATTGCTCACGCGAATCGGTCTTTGCACTAACATTTTCGGTAGTATCCTTCTAACAGCAAGTGGAAGTAAGTGTTGCAAAAGAACATGGTTGTCATGACTCTTAAGCCCAATTATCTTTCTCTCATTAACCTGAATATTGCGCCGAATGTCTGATGCATAACCATCGGGAAACTTAACTCCCTTTAATATCGAACAAAACAACTTCTTCTCTTTAGAACTCATTGAATATGGTGCTGGAGGTAAATAAAATTTATCTTCTACTTCAATAGGATGAAGATCACTTCTTATGCCTAGAGCTTGAAGGTCCAATCGAGAATTCAAGTTATCCTTAGATTTCTTGTCAGTACCCAACAATGTATTAATTATATTATCACATACGTTCTTTTCAATGTGCATGACATCAAGATTATGACGCAGGAGCAAGTCCTTCCAATATGGAAGCTTGAACCAAATGGACCTCCTTTTCCATATATTAATTGGTTCCCCCTCCTTGCGCTTTCTTTTTTTTTGATAGGTTCTTCCTAGAGGATCCTTGCCAAAATTTGGTTCCATGCCTTCGGTTTGCACCAAAATTTCCTCTCCAGACAATGGTTTAGGTGCTGACTGAAGCTCGGTAACACCATCAAATGAATGACTATCAAATCTAAATGTGTGGTTTGCTTGTAAGAACCTACGATGCCCCATGTAACAAGTCTTGCCCCCATTTTTTAATCGAAGAGAACATGTAAATGAGTGGCACTCGAGACATGCTACTTCACCTGAGGTAGAACATCCAGCCACATATTCAAGACTGGATAATCTGAAATGGTGCATAATATGGCAGCACACAGCTGGAAGTACTCATCCTTGGAAGCATCAAAAGTTCTAACTCCATTGACAAACATATCTACCATATCATCAACTAGTGGCTCCATAAAAACATCCATATCACTGCCGAGAGCATATCGACCAGAATTATCAAAGAAATAATGAAAATAGGTTGCTTCATACAAATCCATGGTGGAAAGTTGTATGGAATTAGAATTACCGCCAAATACTATAAGAAATATTCATGGATCTGAATGGGTTGAACCCATCTATAGCTAATGCAAGTCTAAGGTTACGACTATCTGCAACAAAATCTGGATGTTTATGGTCAAAATCCTTCCAAAGAGGAGAATCTGCTGGATGCCTAAGCAAACCATCTTTTGTGCTCTTCATCATGCCATCTTGCTAAGCCTGCTGTTCTAGAGCAAAGAAACAACCTCTAGAACCTTCTCTTTACAGGAAATAGCGAAGAACCTTATTAGGAACCTTGTGTGTGCGTTTCCCATTTGGACTCTTCTTTTCCGATTTCCACCGTGAAGTTTTACACTTTGGACAACATTCAGCATTAGCATTATCCTTCCAATAAAGAATGCAAACATTTATACATGCATGAATGCTGACATATCCAAGTCCTAGGCATTTGACAGTTTTCTTGGCTTCATTGTAGTTTTTTGGTAGTGCTGACCCTTCAGGGAAAGCTTCGTTAAGTAGATCAAGTAATAAGTCAAAACTCTTATCAGACCATCCCCCAAGCAACTTGGTGCGAAGTAGTTTTACTATGAAACGCAGCTTTGAGTATTTCTTACACCCTGGGTATAGGTCTTGCCCATAATCATTTGATAGGTTCCTAAGAGCATCCAAATCTTCATTTGTTCGCACTGGATCACCATCATCCTCAAAATCCCCACCTTTGCCTAACCCACATGCTAAGTCTCTAAGCAAATCAGAGATATCATCATTTTCGCTAGTGATGAACCATGTGGAGGTGACCACATGTGTATGATGAGTATTTGACCTTGGTTATGCTAGTCGAGTTTGGTTTGAGTGGTTAGGAGTCGAGTCGTTGCGTGGTGCAACGGGCTCGGTCGGACTTGGTCAAACTTGGTCGTATGAGCTTAGGATGCATATTCTAATGTTTCGACTGAGTTTGGACTTCATCCGTGGTAAGTAATGGTATTTGTGCTTTCATGTATCGAGCGGTGCTATTTGGCGTGTTTTCTTGTCGTGTGATCGCAGGACGCCGAGTGGAGTTGTGGTGAGACACGGAGGATGGACTAGGCGCAGTGGCGCCGAGGTCGAAACGATCGGGAGGTGTCGAAGACGACGTGGACTCGAGGTGGTTGCAGGCGTGCGAGGCAAGGAGCGCGAAGCTTCGGAAGGTGCAGGAGGCGAATCCGAAATTCGCAAGGCTGCACAAGCGGAGCGGGCTCCGTTGGATATAGCGGGCGTAGCGGGCGGAGACCCGTTAGCCATGGGCTATAAAAGGAGTGGAGGGTTGCATGCCCACTTGAGCACTTGTGATAGAATTAGGGTTTTAGAGTCAAAAGAGGCTTTAGGAAGGTTGTTTCCTTTAGCTCTTTAGTTGGTGTGAGTTGGTGGTAGAGGCAGAGTGTGCTCCTCTGTGTCTCTAAGATGGTTTCTATGTGAGTCTCCTCTCTCTGTGTGTTCTTCCTCCCAAGAAGTGGTGAGATTCTTGGTGTTCTTGAGGATTGAGAGGAGATGAGGGATTGAGAGATTGTAATCACTCCTTTAGTCCTAATGTCCATGCGTATCGGGACTCCTCTGTATTTCTTTTGTTTTGGAATGAGAATCTGAAGTTTTCTTACATTCGTGCTCTCTCTGTTCTTCGTTGCTCCATTTGGTTGATTTCGAGCTTTTGATTTTTGAGTTCTTGCTTGTTGGGAAGGCCCAAAATGGTTGCTCTATGATGGGTTAGTGCCACAAGATCATTTGATCGATTTCCCGAAGAGCAAACTTGGTTTAATTCTCAGATTTCAGTTTTGGCCTTCCTCTGTTCATGAACTCAGTTTCTAGGGTTTGGAGCTGCTCTTGATTCCCTTGTTGAGATGGCTTGAAATTTGGTATGGAGAGTTCAGAGGCTATTAATTAGCTACCCTCAAAATTTCATAGCCAAAGGATCAACGGTTGGGAGTAATTTGATTTTTGGCTCGGGTTGTGCAAAAATTCAGATTTTTACCCATAATCTGAAATTCTTGCTTCTTGGTTTGATTCTCTTGTTTCCCAAGGTCCCCTTACTATTTAGTTTGTTGTAGTAAGGCCTTGGATCAAAAAGATTGAGAGCAAACCTTCTTTTTAGCCAAAAATCCGAAGTCTCAAAGTTCCAGCCTGAAAATCCTGTTTGCTGATTTTCTCGAGAGGTACTACCGCTCCTCGAGAGGTACTACCGCTCAGAGGTACTACCGCTCGTCCTAGCGGTACTACCGGTTATGTTCGGACCATCGATCAGAGCGAAGAAACGTTCGGACAAGTCCGATCGTCGTGCGGTACTACCGCTCCTCGGGAGGTACTACCGCTCAGAGGTACTACCGCTCCTGAAGAGGTACTACCGCTCGTCTCAGCGGTACTACCGCTTGCGATCGACTTTTCTCGATTTTATTTTTCTTGACCGCTTACATTTGGATCTGGTTTTTCCTTGTCTCTGTTTTCCAGTGAGGGCTTATTTTCTATCTTCATAGCTCCCATAGCTATTGGAGAAGAAGCTTAAGTAAGGATACTTGTTGGGGGCGATTTTTAAAGATCGACATTCACCCCCCCTCTGTCGCCATTTCGGTCCTACAGCTAGACCCCTCCACATCCCCAACCTCATCATACTCAGGACAGTTCAAAAAAGATTTATCTTCCCATGGAACATCCTTATCATGTAACCTTCTTCAAAGCCCTCACATATCAAATGCTCACGAACCTCGATTTCATCTCTCCAAACTGAACAGACACATTTTCTACAAGGGCATTGTATCTTGTTGCCTACGGATGAATTACTAAACACATGCTGTAGGAATTTGTTCAATCCTTCCAAATATATTGCTTTATGCCTACATGAAATACATCCATATATATCGCTTACTATATAATGGAGTGGAGAATATAGACCTAAAATAGTTGGAAGTGTTTCATATACCTCACGCTTATCCATCCACCCTCTATCCATGGTGCACCTTTGTTATTTTCACAAGCAAACTAGTCAAACCGAAAATACATGTTGTAAGTTCCCAACAATTGCAAATATACGCATTTCACATTTAGGCCATAAAACTAAAAGCTACTAAAGATCAATGATTTCAATCACACATTAGAAATCCTATTCAAACTAATACCTCCTTCAGAATGTTTATAACAAAACTAAGTAAACAGGAAAGTATCATATTGCCAACCCTGGTGTCTAGAGATGTCGTGCAGCAAGCTGAAACTTCCACCAGGGTACGTGATCCCGTCGTCCTCCCCGAGACGATGCCAACAAATTTCTTTGAACAACTATTATGGTTACCTGCATGTACAGTACAATTATACATTTTATCATCATCTTGACCAAAATAAAATCAATAATTACAATATACTATACAATATATAAGGCAAAGATATAAATCATTAGTGTTGCAAATATACAAAATACTAGAATGAATACTGCACAATATTCTCTTTGCTTTTCTTTCTTCCCCCTCCTCCTAAGTGTTAAAAAATCAAGCCATCAAACAGACTAACAAGAGGCGGCAGTTGAGGAGGCTATTCCAGGCGCACGGGGGCGGAGAGTCAAGAAGGGGGCGGCGGCGGACCCCAAGGCGGAAGGGGGGCGGCGGCCACGGCCGAGGGGAGGGGTGGCAACGCCCGGGGGAGGAGGGGGCGACGACAGGGAGAAGGGGCGGCGGCGCACGAGGGGAGAGGCGGCGGCTCACGGGGGTAGGGGAGGCGGCGCACGAGTGGAGGGGCGGCGGTGCATCTTTGGGAGGCGCTCACGGGGTAGGGAGGCGGCGCCGGGGAAGGGAGGCGTCGCACGGGAGGAGGGGCGGCGACGCACGGGGAGGGAGGCGGCTCACGGGAGTAGGGAGGCGGTACACGGGGATCGACGGCGGCGGCGGCCACGGCCGGGGAGGGTGGCGGCGCTGGGAGGAGGGGCGATGGCAGGGGAGAAGGGCTGCGGCGCACGGGGAGGGCAGCGGCTCACGGGGTAGGGAGGCGGCGCACGGGTGAGGGGAGGCGTCGACGGGGAGGTGGCGGCGCTCGGGGAGGCGGCGGCGCACCGCTTGAGGGTTTCTGCGGAGACTCAATGTTTGAGGGTTAATTTCTGCGGAGACACCGGAAATTTGGCCAATGCGCCATATTTCCCTCCACGCGGGGTTACTACTTTTTCGCGCACAACAATTGCCGACACACAAAGATTTAGCCACAGATATGCTGATGTTGTTCATACAATTACCGACATGACGATCGGTCCTAATAGGTCAAGAGTATTACCTATGATACTTTGTCGTTGCTTTCGACTATTCCGGAATGATGTTTGTCACTATGCTTTACCGACGGACTATGTGATGTTAAATGTCAACTTTTCCCCCAGACGATCGACGCTAAAAATTTACCATGGTGTAGTGGATCCATAGTATTTTTAGATCATTCACCAACGATTGCTAAGTACACATCAATATCATTCCTAGGTTGCTAAAGCACTTAGATAAGTATCGACAATAAAATATACTTTCACTTCATGTGCAACCAAGGAGGAAGGTTGTAGATACAGAGAGTCATGGGCCAAGTGCTATGTTGGCTACTCATATTACTAAAAGGATTCATTCCATATGTACTTAATCCGAACCTTATATTCCTCTGTTCTGCACCGAAGTTTGCAAACCTTCTATCGATATTTCTCCACTGGGCGGAATGAGCACGGTGTCTTAGCATTCCATCCTTCTTACACTCCTCCGAGTGCCAACGTAGTAGTTTTGCCTCCTTTGGGTTTGCAAAAAACCGCTTCAAACGAGAAATTATAGGAAGATACCATACCATCTTAGCATGAGCTCCTCTCTTCACCTCTATTCCCTCGGCGTCATCTGATTAATTCTTATGCTTGTATCAGGAGGCATTGCACACTGGACATATATGCATGTTTATATACTCTTTATAGTAGAGGATATAGTCATTGGACATGCATGTATTCTTTCTACTTTCATTCCCAATGGATAAAGAACCTTCTTGGCTTTGTAGGTGGTTTTGGGCAACTTGTTTCCCTCTGGAAGCATATCCACTAAAAGACCTAACAGTGTCATGAAACTCTTATCGATCAATCGTTGCTTGCCTTCAATTTTAGCGGTTCAAGCACGATTGACAACCTCGTACTTTGACTTGCAACATGTGAACAAACGTTTCTCTAAGTTCTCCATCAAACCCTAGAATTTAACATACTCTCTCTCATCACATTTCCCTTCTGTATTGCGAAGCATCTGATTCAGATTGTTATCATGCAGCCTATCTGAATCGGAACCATAATCGACGTTATCCGGCGGCATATCATTGACTTCATCGGTAATATCATTATTACTTCATTCTTGTGTAATCTGCTCTTCACAATGACTGATCCAACATGCATACCCTTTTTTGAAACTCTTTTGAATCAAGTCTATGATATTATATCTTTATAGATGGTTTTTTTTATCATTGGCAGCAACACAGACAGTCTGTAAACTAAAATTGTCCGTGTTTGTATTTAATATTGATAGTTTTATTAAATCGTCTGTGATGTGGCGTCTAGTATTAGACTTTTGTAGTAGTGAGTAATGTGAATTGAACTAAAACATGGGCATTCGAGATCTACATAGTGCACATATTCATATTTATCATCTTGCTCTCAGATCCTGGTAGTGAACCCTGGTAAGGATGGTATCTCAACGGGGATTTAGTTTGAAACGTTTTGCCCCATAAAATTACTTGAATTCTTTATCACTGTGCAAACATTACTTGAATTCGAAGTAACTCGTGCACCTTTTCCACTAGTTCCAAAAGGAAAGCATCAATTTGAAGTATTTACGTACGTGTAACTACAGCTGATCCTGCTAGGATGTTTGCCTGATTACGGAAGATAAAGCATATATAGGATTGTTCAGGGAGCATCGATTTGTTTGTTTTTGTCCAGTATATTACCATGCTTTCTATCTTCCTGGGCAAATTTGCAATTTTGATGGTTTGGCTGGAAATTGGTCCACTAGTTGAAGTCTATTTCCTTCAAAAAATTCCAAAGCACACATAATTTAATATTATATTGCCTAGCCAAGTGCCAAGAAGATAATTTATAAGGTAGAGTTTTTGCCACTCCTTCAAATATATGACATATGGCATGAGGAAGACGTTGGCTAAACACACACACACACACACACATGTGCACGTATTTGCATATTTTCATGCGCAAAATCACGTGACTTGTGATGAGCGATCACGCCATGTCGTAGTGCGTCTCCTGGCACTTTAAATCTACCCTTTTATTTTGCTGGATCATGCCATCATCTCTCCTTTTAACTAGTCATGAGACTGTTTAAATTTTATTTGAATAATTTTGCAGTTACCAGTGAAATATTTCAATTTAATGGCATCATTTACTAGAGAATAATTTGCATGTCTATAAAAGACCTAGAGACATCTAGGCTTGACAGACTAAACTCTTTTTTTTCTAACACTGTCTTCTTTCTCTCTGATGAATTTGTACTGAGTGTTGATTGACCGAACCTTATCGGTCTTTCTTCTCAACGTGCACCGGAAAGAAGAAAGAATGGCTATCTTCGAGCCATTGCTGTAAAGAGTACTGCGGGATTACAAAAGGTTTCTAGGTAGCGCAACACACATGATCACTCCTGCTTTGCTTCTTCTATATTCTCGCAATGCATCGAGCCTCACGCTCCTTCCTGTTCTTCATCAAGCTCAACGATGAAGTCGTTTGCAATCGATCGACTTTATTATAACATTTTTCTTGTATATTTTCTGAAGTACAATGGGTAACCTACCGTTAGATTCGTTTATTGTATCACTAGTTTTTTACTATATTTATCTTCTAGTAAAATTTAGAATTAAGATATTGCCCACCATTTCAATAGGTTTCATGTTTGTCAGATTGCAGCTATAAGTTTTGATTCAGGTCGATCAATCTGCATCTCTATTTAATTAGGCGCTGGTCTTGCAATTGATGCTTCTATACCTTGGAGGCTAAGAATTAATCACGTGGTATGGCATCTTTTTAGACATAAAGTGACCTTCGTAACTATAATACGTCAACAAAGCAGCCAACAATATTGTAATTGTTAGTCCTAAGCATTGGCGGTCAGAAGCTTGGTGTCCCCAAATGTAAGAGTGACCGGAGGACCGTATATATCCGCTACACAATGCCGAACTATAGCTTTTACTAGTATAGATGTATGTCAATATTTAACAAATCGAAATATTTTTGTGTGCATTAGCTAGTTCATTGACTTACCATGAGACCCTCGATGCTTACCATGAGGGCACCACCGAGATAAAGACGGTGAGACAGACCAGTTCAAGCGAGATTACAACAAGTTTGAAATGCTCATTGGAGAGTCCCTTGATGAGTGTTTTGCGGCGTTTCACAAGATTACGAGCAACCTCCCGGCGGTCGGTCTCACATACCCGACTCGGATAACGCCGACAAATGCTCGCTGCACTCGACCTTCGTGTTTGGGAGATGAAGGTGACTACCATCAAGGACACTACGGACCTCTCGACTTTGACTCTTGATGCGCTGTACTCGCGTCTCAAGACTCACGAGATTGACATTGTCTCTCGCAAGTCGAAGTCACGATCGATGGCTCTAGTCACAGATCGGCTCGGCCACGGTCTCTCTTCTGATTCTTCTTGCGGTTTCTCCCTTGCTGCTCTCTATGACATAACTGATGATCAGTTAGAGCAGCTTGCGGATGATCAGCTGGCCCTCCTTGCTCGAAGATTCTCCCATGCTTACAAGGGGAGGAGGGGAGAAAGAGAGGAGGACCCGTGATCGCTTCGAGTGTGGTGGCCCCAACCACATTCGGCAAACCGCCCCAAACCGAGAAGGGCAAAGCTGATTTCGGCGGTTCGGGCAAGATCGACTACACCGACAAGAACCGCAACAAGAAGCCTCCAGTTCAGACGCCGGGAAAGAAGAAGTTCCGCAACTTCAGGAAGGCCAAGAAGCTCTTCCACCGCGTCCTCACCGCCTTCAACGACCTCGACCTCAGCGAGGTGGAGGGATGGAGCGACGACGATGGGACGGGTGACCAAGAGCCCAAGGATGGCGGCGACTACTTCTCTGGCATGTGCTTCATGGCCCTCGAGGGCGAACTCAGCGACAGTGAGCTGTACTCCGACTCGGACGAGGTATGCCCCACTTACGACCAGCTTAATCATGCTTTTCTTAAGCTAGGTGGCTTTCATGCTAGAGCTAGGGCTAAGTGTAGCGAGTTGGAGAAGGAAGTAGATAGACTGTCACGGGAGCTTACTTCTCTTATATCTGCTCCCTCCCGTGACGACTGTGATACATGCTCTGCTTTGCTGGCTGATATGGAGAAATTAAGGACCTCGCATGATAGTGCGTCCTCCGAGCTTGATATTGTTAAGGTGGAGAATGTTAGTCTGCTTGCTGATTTAGAGTTGAGTAGGATGGCTGTTACCCTACTTACTACTGATGAGACTACTTCTCCCACCTCATGTGAGGATAAGGACATTGCTGCTAGAGGACCTTATGCCATGCTCCTTGATCTGCCCGAGTCTTGTGAAACTTGCTATAACTTGAAGATGAATTTAAAACGGGCAGATCATAAAATTGCTGAACTACAAGCTTCTTTACTTGAGCCGATTGATTCATGCTTAAACTGTCCTAAATTAACTGCTGAACTTGAAGCTGTCTCCAAACAGTTTCAAGATATGATTGATCATGATAGCAAGTTGGCTCAGTATGCTTCTAAGGATCATGTTAGCTCACCATACAAAAAATTGTGATAAACTAAAAATTGACTTAATTGCATTGGATGAAAAATATGTGAAGCTAACTAAGGACTTATTAGAAAAGCAACCTTCTGCTTGTATTGTCTGTGCTGAGAAGGGGGAGAAGCCCCAGGGTAAGGTGGAGACGCCTAGGAACGTGAACCAACTGGCTAGCAGTAGGACTGCCCATTCAGAGTCGGCTGTGCGTGCACAAGCCATTCTTCCCTCTGCTATTGGTTCTTCATCTGCTCCCTTACCTCCTGCTGTTCCCTCTTCCCCCTGCTCCTCTTGCACCTCTCTCTTTCGAGAGTGTCAGTACCTTATGAACACTCTCGAGAGATTTGTAGGCGGCAAGAAGAAGCTTAATCTTATTCTAGACCAATCCAAGATTTGCAAGTTCATTCAAGGTCTAGGATATGATTTCTATGAGGATATGAGGAAGCATCCTCCTGCTATTCTCCGACCTATCTTAGGAGGTGTGATCGAGGTTGAGCCAGTGTCCGCGAGGTTAAATTCAAATCAGCGGGCTTTGTCCAAGGGATCTCTCGACAGAAGGTGATTCCACCGTTGCTTCGGCCTCTCATAAGGCGAAGCCTCTTCGTCTACTCCCACCTCTCGTAAGGTGAAGTACCACTGTACCTTCTGTCAGAAGGATGGGCACTCGATCGAGAGATGCTTCAGGCGCGCCAAGATCGCGCGTAGAGACCGTGTTGAGTCTCTTAGGGGTATTCAGGGTCAGCCCCAGATCCTGAGTACACCTAAGACCAACACGAGGTCTAGGTTTGCTCCTGTTGCGGAGTTTAGGCAGCATAGAGGACTTGGTTTTTCCGAGTTTTCTGTTTTCCGTCCTCATGCTGCCTCTGATCGTGTCTTCCGCCGTCCTGAGGATAGATCTCGTTTCTTCCATCGAGATAGCTACCCGCGGCGTGATCAGCGTGTTGCCGGTGTTCCGACTCGCTCTCCCATAGCAGTCGGACCCCGCAACAGCTTCAGGTCTGCTCACAGACCTTCTGCTTCTTTGAGTCACAGAGAGCGTAGGGTAGATAGAGGTCAGTCGTGCTTGACGACTTCATCTGCTCGACGTGTTGTTCAGTATTAGGTGCGAAATCACTCTTGATTTACCCGATCGATACTTTACTCTGCTTGACTCAGTTCACGGCGAGGAAGGGAAAGGTTTGGCTTGTAGACTCCGGGTGTTCATGACACATGACCGGAGACTCCCGTTGGTTTTCTTCCCTTGCCCGTGCTCCAGGTGATGAGACGATCACCTTCGGAGATGCTTCATCTGGGCGCGTCATCGCCAAAGATACTGTGCGCGTTAATGACTCTTTCATTTTGAAAGATGTTGCCTTGGTTAGTAAGCTGCAGTATAATTTGCTTTCGATTTCTCAGCTTACCGATGACGGTTATGAGGTGAGCTTCAAGAAAAACAATTGCAAAATTCTTGATTCTTCGGGTAGTCTGGTTTGTGGGATTTCTCGTTTTGGGAGGATCTTTCGTGCTAATTTTTCTGAGTCTTCTGGTGATCCTCTCCGGTGTTTGGTTGCTTCAGAGTCCCGCGATCTGACTTTCTGGCATAGGAGACTTGGTCACATCGGATTTGACCATTTGACCAGAGTTAGCGGTCACGACCTCATTCGTGGTCTGCCGAAACTCAAGATGGTCAAAGATCTAGTTTGCGCTCCATGCCGGCATGGCAAGATGGTTGCCGCTTCTCATCCTCCGGTCACAGTTACTATGACCGATGCACGGAGACGCTTGCTCCACATGGACACGCTTGGACCGGCTGAGTGCGATCGATGAGGAGGAAGTGGTATGTTCTTGTTGTGGTCGATGACTTCTCGAGGTATTCTTGGGTGTTTTTCTTAGCCTCGAAGGATGAGACGTTTACCCATTTCTGAGGCTTGTTTAGTAGGCTTTCTGTTGAGCTTCCGGGTGCCTTGAGAGCGATCCGCAGTGACAATGGCACGGAGTTCAAGAATTCCTACTTTGAGAGGTTCTGCGATGAGACGGGTGTAGAGCACCAGTTCTCTTCTCCGCACGTCCCACAGCAAAATGGCGTCCTGGAGAGGAAGAACCGTACCTTGGTCGAGATGGCCAGGACGATGCTTGATGAGTACTCTACACCGCGGAAGTTTTGGGCTGAGGCTATAGCTACCGCTTGCCATGTTTCTAATCGAGTTTTTCTTCGGGCTCACTTGCACCGCACTTCCTACGAGTTGAGATATGGGCGAAAGCCCAACGTCTCTCATTTTCGTGTGTTTGGTTGCAAGTGCTTTATTTTGAAGTCCGGGAACCTAGACAAGTTTGAGTCACGCTCTTGTGATGGTATCTTTCTAGGTTACTCATCTTCTTCGCGGGCTTATCGGGTTTGGAACTGCGAGTCTAGCAAGTTGGTAGAGACCTGTGAGGTGACCTTCGACGAGGCCAGTCCGGGGACTAGGCCTGATATCTCTGGTTCTTTAGAGCAGTCCGAGACCATCTTTGTGGATGATGAGGACGATGGAGACGACGGTTGTCTACCTGATTCTGTCCCTCATCCACCCCTTGAGGTGCCGTCTTCCACCGCACCTCGAGGTGATCAGCCCATGCCATCTGCTTCTTCTGGAGCTAGTGGCTCTATTCCTACCTCATCAGCTCACGAGGTAGAAGCTACTTCTTCATTCCATCCTGAACCTCCTCGACATATCCAGAAAAGACATCCTTCCGAGCAGATGATTGGAGACCTCTTTGAGCGAGTCACACGCTCAAAATCTGGCATGTCTCAATTCTGTCTCTATTCTGCCTTTGTCGCCTCATTCGAGCCCAAAGATATTTCTCATGCTCTTTCCGACGAGTCTTGGGTCAATGCCATGCATGAGGAGCTAGAAAACTTCGAGAGAAACAAGGTCTGGTCGCTTGTCGAGACCCCGCGAGGTCACAATGTCATTGGGACTAAGTGGGTGTTCAAGAACAAGCAGAGCGAGGATGGAGTGGTTATTCGAAACAAGGCTAGACTGGTAGCTCAGGGGTTCTCCCAGGTTGAGGGTCTGGATTTCGAGGAGACCTTTGCCCCTGTAGCTCGACTTGAGGCCATTAGAATCCTGCTTGCCTTTGCAGCTTCTAAAGGTTTCAAGTTGTACCAGATGGACGTCAAGAGTGCCTTCCTTAATGGCTTCATTGAGGAAGAAGTCTATGTAAGACAGCCTCCTGGTTTTGAAAACCCCAAATATTCAAGCTTTCTAAAGCTTTGTATGGACTTAAGCAGGCCCCGAGAGCATGGTATGAGAGGCTTAAGTCCTACCTGTTGAGTCATGGTTTTGAAATGGGTAAAGTTGACAAGACCTTGTTCATTCGCCGACATGGCACTGATCTGTTGCTCGTCCAGATTTATGTGGACGACATCATCTTTGGCGGCTCCTCGCATGCTCTCGTTTCCCAGTTTTCCGATGTCATGAGCTCGGAATTTGAGATGAGCATGATGGGCGAGTTGAGCTTTTTCCTTGGCTTCCAAATTAAGCAGACTCAGGAGGGTACATTTCTGCATCAGGGCAAGTACACACGAGACCTCCTGAAGCGCTTTGACATGAGTGATGGTAAGCCGGTGTCCACTCCGATGGCTACCTCAGCTTCACTTGACCCAGATGAGGATGGCGGGCCAGTTGATCAGAAAGAGTTCAGAAGTATGATCGGCTCCCTTCTTTACCTCACTGCCTCGAGACCAGACATACACTTCTCCGTGTGCGTGTGCTCGTTCGAGCTTCTCCTCGCGTATCTCACCGCCAAGCGGTGAAGCGCATCTTTCGGTACCTTCGAGCTACCATTGACTATGGTATCTGGTACTCTTCCTCATCTTGTCTTTCCTTGAGAGCCTTCTCGGATGCGACTTTGTCGGTGTAGGATAGATAGGAAGAGCACCCGCACTTGCCAATTCATTGGCACTTCTCGTTCTGGTCTTCGAGGAAGTAGTCCGGTGTTGCTGATCCGCTCGCAGAGGCCGAATGCGTTGCTGCGCCGATTCTTTGCGGCCAGTACTTTGGATGGTTTCGACCTGCGGGACTTTGGGTTAGCCTTAGACGTTGTTCCACTCTTTTGTGATAACACGTCTGCTATCAACATTGCTAAGAACCCGGTGCAGCACTCTCGGACCAAGCATATTGATATTCGCTTCCACTTCCTTAGAGACCATGTAGAGAAGGGTGACATAGTGCTCCGGTTGTGAGAGTGACCACCGGTTGGCTGATATCTTCACCAAGCCTTTGGACGATTCGAGGTTTCAGCTCTGCCGGAGAGCTTGGGGTGGTTTGTCCTACGGACTGTAGTAAGGGGAGCTTGGGCTTTATCGCTTTACTATATTGCTTATGCTTCTGTCTCATTTCTCTTTGCTTTGCACACGGGTGCATTTGGGTTTAGTTCTTCTAGCATAGGTTAGAGTGCTTCTCTTGCCTAGTTGCTTAGACTTCCTACTCTTATCTTGTGATTCCAGGATGCTTCTTATTAGTGCTTCTTATCTCACTAGATTGAGCTCACTCACTTCTTGTAGGTTCTAGCGAGGGTCGGGCCACCTCGGGCAGACAGGTATGTGTTTGCTCTCTAGTGTGTGTTTCTGATCAGCTATTAGTCCTGGAGTCATATGGGGTAGATGAGAGTCAGTCTGAGCCATAGTTGTCTCTATATCTTATCTATGCTTTAAGGACTGCCCGTTTGGATTTTCTTTGCCAGCTTCTCATTTTTATTGCTTTGGTTCAGGGGGAGTTCATTTGGAAGCTTCTGGAGCTTAATATTGACTTAACTCAACTTGAACTAAAAGTTGCATCTCATGTTGAGGGGGAGCTGGATTTTATTGCGTTTCAGCATTTTGCATTGTAATATAACTACATTGAGCCTTGATTATTATCCTGTTATGACATGTTCTCAATGCTTTACACTTTGCCATAACTTGTGCGTATGTGCTATATTTATCATGACTTCATATGTGTAGACTAGCTTTTGCCATGATAAGTTAATTTAAAATTGCTAAACTTGAACTAAAACTTGTCATACTCACATTTGAGTCTAGTCTTTCTTGAGCTATCCTTTTATGATTCATGCCATGTCAAATAGGCTAAGTTGAGCGTTGAATCTCTATTGAGCCTTATATTGAGCTATGTTAGTCTCTTGATGATGCATGAGTTAGTACAATATGTTAAAAAGCAAAAAGATCTCTTTGTGCGAAAAACTGATATCACCAATTCTTTCCTATGAGACGGCTTGCCATTGCACTTGGCATGAACTTAGGGGGAGTTTTGGATGACCTAGACTATCTTCTTAAGCTTCTTGCTTGGAGTAGTCGCATAAGGCTTGAGATCTAGCACATAACAAAAAAATTAGGTTCGAAACAACCATGAATTTTAACAAAACAATGTTGTTATGTGCTCAATTTGCTTAAGTTACAAAAAGAACCAAGTACTTGAATCATTGTTTCATTCTTGAGCATAGCACTCTATTTGGCCTCAATTTGAGCTTCTTAGTTACGCTTAGCTTATTGACATGGCCTGCATCATCCTTGGATATCTTTAGTTGGACTTTACCCATTGATGACTTGACTTGATCACAAACAGCACTATATTTCAGATTGTCATCCATGTGTTCTAGCTGGCTTATATATATGTTGTCATGATCTAGATAGCGTTTTATTGAGTTATGGCTTGGTGTAGTACTTGTTGGTCATTATGGATAATTCTCATGGCTCTAACTGCTTAGAATAATCAAACTTCAGCCATTTCATCCATTGACATGTCATATTCTCTCGTTTGCATCTTGATGTGTTTATTGCCAAAAGGGGGAGAATAGAAGTGAAAAAGTCTTTTGGGATCTTTTTAGAGCTTTGGAGATCAATTTGCTCTTTCAGTTGTTGCTCTAGTGTTCCTTCTGTCGACATGGTCATGAGTTTCAGTTTCTCTATTTGGACCATGTTGGATTCTTCAAACTCAAACTCTTCTTTGTGCTTTTTCGGGGTTTGTCAATATACTCATCAAGGGGGAGATTGATGAACCATGTGGAGGTGACCACATGTGTATGATGAGTATTTGACCTTGGTTATGCTAGTCGAGTTTGGTTTGAGTGGTTAGGAGTCGAGTCGTTGCGTGGTGCAACGGGCTCGGTCGGACTTGGTCAAACTTGGTCGTATGAGCTTAGGATGCATATTCTAATGTTTCGACAGGTTTGGACTTCATCTGTGGTAAGTAATGGTATTTGTGCTTTCATGTATCGAGCGGTGCTATTTGACGTGTTTTCTTGTCTGTGTGACTGCAGGACGTCGAGTGGAGTTGTGGTGAGACACGGAGGATGGACTAGGCGCAGTGGCGCCGTCGAAACGATCGGGAGGTGTCGAAGACAACGTGGACTCGAGGTGGTTGCAGGCGTGCGAGGCAAGGAGCGCGGAAGCTTCCCGGAAGGTGCAGGAGGGGCGAATCGGGAAATTCGCAAGGCTGCACAAGCGGGAGCGGGCTCCGTTGGATATAGCGGGCGTAACGGGGCCGAGACCCGTTAGCCATGGGCTATAAAAGGAGTGGAGGGTTGCATGCCCACTTGAGCACTTGTGATAGAATTAGGGTTTTAGAGTCAAAAGAGGCTTTAGGAAGGTTGTTTCCTTTAGCTCTTTAGTTGGTGTGAGTTGGTGGTAGAGGCGAGTGTGCTCCTCTGTGTCTCTAAGATGGTTTCTATGTGAGTCTCCTCTCTCTGTGTGTTCTTCCTCCCAAGAAGTGGTGAGATTCTTGGTGTTCTTGAGGATTGAGAGGAGATGAGGGATTGAGAGATTGTAATCACTCCTTTAGTCCTAATGTCCATGCGTATCGGGACTCCTCTGTATTTCTTTTGTTTTGGAATGAGAATCAAGTTTTCTTCTGTTCGTGCTCTCTCTGTTCTTCGTTGCTCCATTTGGTTGATTTGAGCTTTTGATTTTTGAGTTCTTGCTTGTTGGGAAGGCCCAAAATGGTTGCTCTATGATGGGTTAGTGCCACAAGATCATTTGATCGATTTCGAAGAGCAAACTTGGTTTAATTCTCAGATTTCAGTTTTGGCCTTCCTCTGTTCATGAACTCAGTTTCTAGGGTTTGGAGCTGCTCTTGATTCCCTTGTTGAGATGGCTTGAAATTTGGTATGGAGAGTTCAGAGGCTATTAATTAGCTACCCTCAAAATTTCATAGCCAAAGGATCAACGGTTGGGGAGTAATTTGATTTTTGGCTCGGGTTGTGCAAAAATTCAGATTTTTACCCATAATCTGAAATTCTTGCTTCTTGGTTTGATTCTCTTGTTTCCCAAGGTCCCTTACTATTTAGTTTGTTGTAGTAAGGCCTTGGATCAAAAGATTGAGAGCAAACCTTCTTTTTAGCCAAAAATCCGAAGTCTCAAAGTTCCACTGAAAATCTGTTTGCTGATTTTCTCGAGAGGTACTACCGCTCCTCGAGAGGTACTACGCTCAGAGGTACTACCGCTCGTCCTAGCGGTACTACGGTTATGTTCGGACCATCGATCAAGAGCGAAGAAACGTTCGGACAAGTCCGATCGTCGTGCGGTACTACCGCTCCTCGAGAGGTACTACCGCTCCTGAAGAGGTACTACCGCTCGTCTCAGCGGTACTACCGCTTGCGATCGACTTTCTCGATTTTATTTTTCTTGACCGCTTCATTTGGATCTGGTTTTTCCTTGTCTCGTGTTTTCCGGTGAGGGCTTATTTTCTATCTTCATAGCTCCCATAGCTATTGGAGAAGAAGCTTAAGTAAGGATACTTGTTGGGGGCGATTTTTAAAGATCGACATTCACCCCCCCTCTGTCGCCATTTCGGTCCTACAGCCTAGACCCTCCACATCCCCAACCTCATCATACTCGGGACAGTTCAAAAAGATTTATCTTCCCCATGGAACATCCTTATCATGTAACCTTCTTCAAAGCCCTCACATATCAAATGCTCACGAACCTCGATTTCATCTCTCCAAACTGAACAGACACATTTTCTACAAGGGCATTGTATCTTGTTGCCTACGGATGAATTACTAAACACATGCTGTAGGAATTTGTTCAGTCCTTCCAAATGTATTGCTTTATGCCTACATGAAATACATCCATATATATCAGTTACTATATAATGGAGTGGAGAATATAGACCTAAAATAGTTGGAAGTGTTTCATATACCTACGCTTATCCATCCACCCTCTATCCATGGTGCACCTTTGTTATTTTCACAAGCAAACTAGTCAAACCGAAAATACATGTTGTAAGTTCCCCAACAATTGCAAATATACGCATTTCACATTTAGGCCATAAAACTAAAAGCTACTAAAGATCAATGATTTCAATCACACATTAGAAATCCTATTCAAACTAATACCTCCTTCAGAATGTTTATAACAAAACTAAGTAAACAGGAAAGTATCATATTGCCAACCTGGTGTCTAGAGATGTCAGCAGCAAGCTGAAACTTCCACCAGGGTACGTGATCCCGTCGTCCTCCCCGAGACGATGCCAACAAATTTCTTTGAACAACTATTATGGTTACCTGCATGTACAGTACAATTATACATTTTATCATCATCTTGACCAAAATAAAATCAACAGTACAATATACTATACAATATATAAGGCAAAGATATAAATCTGTTAGTGTTGCAAATATACAAAATACTAGAATGAATACTGCACAATATTCTCTTTGCTTTTCTTTCTTCCCCCTCCTCCTAAGTGTTAAAAAATCAAGCCATCAAACAGACTAACAAGAGGCGGCAGTTGAGGAGGCTATTCCAGGCGCACGGGGGCGGAGAGTCAAGAAGGGGGCGGCGGCGGACCCCAAGGCGGAAGGGGGGCGGCGGCCACGGCCGAGGGGAGGGGTGGCAACGCCCGGGGGAGGAGGCGGCAGCGAGGGAGAAGGGGCGGCGGCGCACGAGGGGAGAGGCGGCGGCTCACGGGGGTAGGGGAGGCGGCGCACGAGTGGAGGGGCGGCGGTGCATGCTGGGAGGGGCGGCGGCTCACGGGGGTAGGGGAGGCGGCGCACGGGGGAAGGGGAGGCGTCGCACGGGAGGAGGGGCGGCGACGCACGGGGGGAGGGCGGCGGCTCACGGGGTAGGGAGGCGGTACACGGGGGGATCGACGGGCGGCGACGGCCACGGCCGGGGGGAGGGGTGGCGACGCCTGGGGGAGGAGGGGGCGATGGCAGGGAGAAGGGGCTGCGGCGCACGGGGGGAGGGGCAGCGGCTCACGGGGGTAGGGGAGGCGGCGCACGGGGGGAGGGGAGGCGTCGCACGGGGGGAGGGGTGGCGGCGCTCGGGGGGGGCGGCGGCGCACTGTTTGAGGGGTTTCTGCGGGAGACTCAATGTTTGAGGGGTTAATTTCTGCGGGAGACACCGGAAATTTGGCCAATGCGCCATATTTCCCTCCACGCGCGGGGTTACTACTTTTTTCGCGCGCACAACAATTGCCGACACACAAAGATTTAGCCACAGATATGCTGATGTTGTTCATACAATTACCGACAGACGATCGGTCCTAATAGGTCAAGAGTATTACCTACAGATACTTTGTCGTTGCTTTCGACTATTTCCGACAGACAGTTTGTCACTATGCTTTACCGACAGACTATGTGATGTTAAATGTCAACTTTTCCCCACAGACGACTGACGCTAAAAATTTACCATGGTGTAGTGGATCCATAGTATTTTTAGATCATTCACCAACGGTGCTAAGTACACATCAATATCATTCCTAGGTTGCTAAAGCACTTAGATAAGTATCGACAATAAAATATACTTTCACTTCATGTGCAACCAAGGAGGAAGGTTGTAGATACAGAGAGTCATGGGCCAAGTGCTATGTTGGCTACTCATATTACTAAAAGGATTCATTCCATATGTACTTAATCCGAACCTTATATTCCTCATTACTTGCACGAAGTTTGCAAACCTTCTATCGATATTTCTCCACTGGGCGGAATGAGCACGGTGTCTTAGCATTCCATCCTTCTTACACTCCTCCGAGTGCCAACGTAGTAGTTTTGCCTCCTTTGGGTTTGCAAAAAACCGCTTCAAGCGAGAAATTATAGGAAGATACCATACCATCTTAGCATGAGCTCCTCTCTTCACCTCTATTCCTCGGCGTCATCCGATTAATTCTTATGCTTGTATCGGAGGCATTGCACACTGGACATATATGCATGTTTATATACTCTTTATAGTAGAGGATATAGTCATTGGACATGCATGTATTCTTTCTACTTTCATTCCCAATGGATAAAGAACCTTCTTGGCTTTGTAGGTGGTTTTGGGCAACTTGTTTCCCTCTGGAAGCATATCCACTAAAAGACCTAATAAATGTCATGAAACTCTTATCGATCAATCGTTGCTTGCCTTCAATTTTAGCAGTTCAAGCACGATTGACAACCTCGTGTACTTTGACTTGCAACATGTGAACAAACGTTTCTCTAAGTTCTCCATCAAACCCTAGAATTTAACATACTCTCTCATCACATTTCCCTACGTATTGCGAAGCATCCGATTCGATTGTTATCATGCAGCCTATCCGAATCGGAACCATAATCGACGTTATCCGGCGGCATATCATTGACTTCATCGGTAATATCATTATTACTTCATTCTTGTGTAATCTGCTCTTCACAATGACTGATCCAACATGCATACCCTTTTTTGAAACTCTTTTGAATCAAGTCTATGATATTATATCTTTATAGATGGTTTTTTTATCATTGGCAGCAACACAGACGCATACGTAAACTAAAATTGTCCGTGTTTGTATTTAATATTGATAGTTTTATTAAATCGTCTGTGATGTGGCGTCTAGTATTAGACTTTCTGTAGTAGTGAGTAATGTGAATTGAACTAAAACATGGGCATTCGAGATCTACATAGTGCACATATTCATATTTATCATCTTGCTCTCAGATCCTGGTGGTGAACCCTGGTAAGGATGGTATCTCAACGGGGATTTAGTTTGAAACGTTTTGCCCTATAAAATTACTTGAATTCTTTATCACTGTGCAAACATTACTTGAATTCGAAGTAACTCGTGCACCTTTTCCACTAGTTCCAAAAGGAAAGCATCAATTTGAAGTATTTACGTACGTGTAACTACAGCTGATCCTGCTAGGATGTTTGCCTGATTACGGAAGATAAAGCATATATAGGATTGTTCAGGGAGCATCGATTTGTTTGTTTTTGTCCAGTATATTACCATGCTTTCTATCTTCCTGGGCAAATTTGCAATTTTGATGGTTTGGTTGGAAATTGGTCCACTAGTTGAAGTCTATTTCCTTCAAAAAATTCCAAAGCACACATAATTTAGTATTATATTGCCTAGCCAAGTGCCAAGAAGATAATTTATAAGGTAGAGTTTTTGCCACTCCTTCAAATATATGACATATGGCATGAGGAAGACGTTGGCTAAACACACACACACACACATGTGCACGTATTTGCATATTTTCATGCGCAAAATCACGTGACTTGTGATGAGCGATCACGCCATGTCGTAGTGCGTCTCCTGGCACTTTAAATCTACCCTTTTATTTTGCTGGATCATGCCATCATCTCTCCTTTTAACTAGTCATGAGACTGTTTAAATTTTATTTGAATAATTTTGCAGTTACCAGTGAAATATTTCAATTTAATGGCATCATTTACTAGAGAATAATTTGCATGTCTATAAAAGACCTAGAGACATCTAGGCTTGACAGACTAAACTCTTTTTTTTCTAACACTGTCTTCTTTCTCTCTGATGAATTTGTACTGAGTGTTGAGTGACCGAACCTTATCGGTCTTTCTTCTCAACGTGCACCGGAAAGAAGAAAGAATGGCTATCTTCGAGCTATTGCTGTAAAGAGTATCTGCACGGGATTACAAAAAGGTTTCTAGGTAGCGCAACACACATGATCACTCCTGCTTTGCTTCTTCTATATTCTGCAATGCATCGAGCCTACGCTCCTTCCTGTTCTTCATCAAGCTCAACAGTAAGTCGTTTGCGCAATCGATCGACTTTATTATAACATTTTTCTTGTATATTTTCTGAAGTACAATGGGTAACCTACCGTTAGATTCGTTTATTGTATCACTAGTTTTTTACTATATTTATCTTCTAGTAAAATTTAGAATTAAGATATTGCCCACCATTTCAATAGGTTTCATGTTTGTCAGATTGCAGCTATAAGTTTTGATTCAGGTCGATCAATCTGCATCTCTATTTAATTAGGCGCTGGTCTTGCAATTGATGCTTCTATACCTTGGAGGCTAAGAATTAATCACGTGGTATGGCATCTTTTTAGACATAAAGTGACCTTCGTAACTATAATACGTCAACAAAGCAGCCAACAATATTGTAATTGTTAGTCCTAAGCATTGGCGGTCAGAAGCTTGGTGTCCCCAAATGTAAGAGTGACCGGAGGACCGTATATATCCGCTACACAATGCCAAACTATAGCTTTTACTAGTATAGATGTATGTCAATATTTAACAAATCGAAATATTTTTGTGTGCATTAGCTAGTTCATTGACTTTTGCTGCACACGTTCTATATATACACAAAAAGTGTACATTAATCTATAAAGGGGGCCACCCTGGCCTTCATCATTATGGAGCCATATATATAACTTTGCATCTCACTCAACACCACGAACTTATCCATTAGAGCACTGTACCACAGATATAACTACCTATAGCTATATGCCAGCCACCCTGGACTGGACACCAACAACTTATGCAGGAACAATTCTCCTGTACTTAACCTAGCTTTCAAGACCATACTCCCTAGTAGTTACAACGTGCTTAATTAATTAACTCACACAAGCAAAGCATTATTGCCTTCAACTTTCAGCATGCATGTACTGTGGCAAGCTAGCTAGCTAGCACTGGTCGTCCTCCAAGCTCCTGGGAGTCATCTGGAAGAAGTGGTCCCAGGCGTACCGGAAGCTGACGGTGGCCATGCTGGCGATCCGGCCGCCGTCGTTCACCAGGTAGACACTGCCGTCGTCGGTGCGGAACACGGCCGGGTCGACCTCCACCGTGGTGGCGAAACCCCCGCCGTCGAGGCGCACGTTCCTGACGCTGCACGCGCACAGGTTCTTCACCTCCACCTCGAACACCGTGTCGCTGCCGTCGGTGGTAGCGCCGGTGTTGATGGTCTGCACCTGGATGCTCGACGTGTCACAGCGCTGGCCGTTTGATCCTGTGGTTCGTATGCACAGCAGTAAGAAACATAAATTAATTGCGTGGAATTTATCTAAGTTGTGGCAATTATTGGCATAAGAGTACGTAGTAAGAGTACTCTATACGTGTACATACAAAGGATTTTTTTGACAAGTAAAAAATATTCTCGTGAGGAAGATTCGACACGTCATTTAAGTGGTAAAATTTGCTCATGGGTATAACGAAACTTGATAATTAAGAAATATTAATTCTCACTTGTACCAATATACCTTGTTTGTTTGCTTGCATAATTAACTAGCTAGGGGGATTAGAAGACTTAATTACCCTGCACGGAGATGATGAAGAGGAGAGCAATGAGAAGCTTCAGACGAGTGGCCATGTTCTTGTTCTTCCTTTTGGAAACCAGACTTGTGGAGTTTGCTTGATTATCTTTGGTGCCTTGGTCTGTGATGAAGCTGTTCTACGGCTTTGCTCTATTTATAGCGGTAGGGATAGGGAGCTCGACCGGCAGGAATCTGTATTTGGAGGTTGCTTCTTGGTGTCCCCATTGACCCGAACATGGATGACCCCTGTACACTTATAGTGACTCCTTTTTTTTTCAGCTTGTAACTTATGTCTTATTCTAAACAAATAAACAAGATAGCTTCTTCACTGTATTTTCAAAGCGACTTATTAAGGAATAGTCTTTTTAAAATAGCTTATCAATTTATCAGCATTTAATTCATTCATACAAACACATGCGACATTAGCCATAGCCATAAGCCATAGCCGTAGCAAAAAAGAACCGCCACTTCTCCCTCCTTTGATTCACACCAAAGTGCATCGATCCACGCATGTATTGAAACTAGTAAAAGGGGCAAAAGAAAATACCAAAAGAAAAATGGGTGATTGCTAGCTTATTCCTTTCTTGCGGATTACTTTAACCTAGAAGAGCAGGAGTGGCAGAGAAAATATTGTCATCACTCTAAATTAACCTGATGAATGCAAAATATTTGCTTGTTATATATTCAATATATATGAATACCTTTGTTTTTTTACGCAACTCGAAAGTGAGAACAGTACGTTTGGCAACACCCTAAGATTCTACACTATTTGTTTTTTTTGAAACACTATAAAGATCATACAGTTAATTCTACGGAGTTCATACATTGCTAAAATTTGCAAACGAAAGTGGTTGACTTGACTGTAGAAACTAATTATGGGATACTGAGTCTTCGTGTTCTTACTGCAAATATTGAGCATATACTACACAAAAGTGGTATATATTATTCTAAAGCGAAAGCTAGCATATATGAGTCCTTGCATGCTACAGTTGTAACCCACTACGCACTATTATTAAGACATGCACCATCATATATTTCTTGGCCCTGACTTGCATGCATTAGATTGTGCTACACAATTATCACATTGTTTGCTAGTGTCAGGACTCTATAAATCCATGGAGTACCAAAAGAGTTCACACCTAATTAACATCTAACCAAACTAGTATCCCCGAAGGAGACCGGGGGGAAAAACTAGAACTAACTATGGATGCCTTAGCTTGATTTTATCGGAAGTACTGGAATCTTGGTCAACCATCTAGAGACAAAAAGAATTGTTTCCTTTACCTTTTTTAGTAGAATTAACTTAATCATTTTCTTAACCCCGAAGAAAACACGCCCGAGGTTCCTCATCCGCAACTTGTTTGGGACGTGAAGAAAAAAGTGGATCCGAACCACACTCATGTCTGAAGCGAGAGACATGTAAAACATCGTAAGTTATCTTTAACTAGTTATAATCGGTTACTACGTCCAGTCCTAAACAATGTTTTTTTAATTGAGAGGCCTAAATAATGTTTTAGGAAGTTGATGTTGTTTTAGGCCTAAATAATAGACTATCACAGACGGTTCATAGTAAAGAACCGTCTATAATAACTGTTATCACAAACGGTTCTAGTTAAGAATCGTTTGTGAAAAAGGTGATCATAGATGGTTCAAAAATCGTCTATAATAATCTTAGAGTAATACTGA
>JAYEVI010000232.1:40000-207154 GCA_036346575.1 Dendrocalamus sinicus
TGATATGCCCCCGGATGACATCGCCGGCGAAGTGAATGATATGCCCCCGGATGACATCGCCGGTGAAGTGAATGACATGCCACCGGTTGATGTCGATTGTGGCTCAGATTCGGATAGGTTGCACGATGATAATCTGGATCAGATGCTTCGCGATGTAGAAGAGAACTATGATGAGAGAGAGTATGTTAAATTCCGTGGCTTGATGGAGGACTCAGAGAAACCTTTGTACACGAGCTGCAAGTACACGAGGTTGTCGGCCGTGCTTGAACTGTTGAAATTGAAGGCAAGCAACGGTTGGTCCGACAAGAGTTTCACGGCGCTGCTAGGTCTTTTAGCGGACATGCTTCCGGAGGGAAATGAGTTGCCTAAAACCACGTATAAAGCCAAGAAGGTTCTTTGTCCGTTGGGAATGGAAGTAGAAAGAATACATGCATGCCCGAACGACTGTATCCTCTACCGTAAAGAGTATGCAAACATGCATGTATGTCCGTGTGCAACGCATCCCGATACAAACGTAACAATCAATCGATGATGGCGAGGAACAGAGGCGAAGAAAGGACCTCCGCTAAGGTGGCATGGTATTTTCCTATAATTCCCGTTTGAAAAGGTGTTTTGCAAATTCAAAGGAGGCAAAATCGCTGCGTTGGCACTCGGAGGAGCGCAAGAAGGATGGAATGATAAGACACCTTGCTGATTCCGCGGATGGAGAAACATCGATAGGAGTTTTGCGAGTTCGGTGCAGAACCAAGGAATATAAGGTTTGGATGAGTACGGATGGAATGAATCCTTTCAAGAGCATGAGCAGCCACACAAGACATGGCCCGTGACTCTTTGCATCTATAAGTTTCCTCCTTGGTTGTGTATGAAGCGAAAGTACATTTTGTTGTCGATACTTATCCAAGGGTCAAAACAACCCGGGAATGATATCGATGTGTTCCTAGTAACCGTTGGTGGAAGATCTAAAAGCACTTGTGGAACGAAGGGGTACAGGTATGGGATGCATACAAACGAGAGAACTTCACTCGCGCTCCTTATTGTTCTCGCACCATAAATGATTATCCCGCCCTTGGTAACCTATCGTGCCATAGTACAAAGGTGACAAAGCTTGTACTCACTGTTTAGATGGTACCAGAGTGTGTGGTGAGACACTCACGCAAAACCGTCTACATGCGTCACCGCTGGTTCCTTCGGAGGGCTCACCCATACCGCAAGATGAAGCAACAATTTGACGGAGAGAAGGAAGACGGTTCAGCTCCAAGGCATTTAAGGGGACACGAGGTTTATGATATGGTTAAGGATTTAGATGTTGTCCTCGGAAAGGGACGTAAATTGAGGGCTCATGAGAAGAACACCTGGAAGAAGAGATCAATATTTTGGGACTTACCTTATTGGGAGTACCTAGATGTTCAGCACTGCATTGACGTCATGCACGTAGAAAAGAATGTGTGCGACAGCTTGATTGGTCTCTTACTGAACATCCGTGATAAAACAAAGGACGGCGTCAACGCACGGCTTGACTTGGCTGACGTGGACATCAGGCCTGAGTTAGCACCGACATGCACTGATAATGGACAAACGTACCTTCCCCGCGTGTTACACTCTGTCCAAGGCTGAGAAAACAGAATCGTGCGCTGCTTGCATGGTGTCAAAGTTCCGTCTCGTTACTCCGACAACGTGAAGAAACTTGTTTCGATGCAAGATTTGAAGTTAAATGGCATGAAGTCTCATGATTGTCATGTGCTGATGACACAGATGCTCCATATTGCAATTAGAAATATTTTGCCGATCAAAGTCCGAGAGACAATCATGAGGCTATGTTATTTCTTTAACACAATTGCTCAGATTCAACCGATAGGTGTCCCTCAATCTCGTCATGAGGGGAGGCTGAAGGGTCTTGAAACTATCGGAAGGAAAGCAATCACTCAGATATGGACACGTATACTCAAGCCCATTTCACGGTGTTGCAACACATGACTGAAGTGGCGCTTATGTGGAGCAAAGACAAGGATGTGCTTCGCAATGAATCCAGAGCGGCGGATGTTTGGATCATGAGGCAACACAACCGTTGGTTCAACCAATGGTTGAAGGAGCAAATCGCTAGGAGCTCGCCGAGTGACGCTGACATGGTTGGCAAAAGGGCCGACATTTACAGTTGTGACATGGCAAGGATATGACATAAATGGGTACACATTCTATATGATCTCGGGATATCAAGAGCACTAACTGCAACAGCGGTGTCCGCATAGATGCATTCAGTACCAATGGGTCGAGAAACTCGTACTATGGCTTCATGGAAGAGATTTGGGAGCTCGACTATGTGATTTTCAAAATCCCTTATTTCGCGCCGTTGGTGCATCTCTCACGGTGAAGGTTGACAAGCACGGTGTCATGACCGTGGACCTCCAACGTGTCGGGTACAAAGACGAACCATTCGTACTCGCCAATCAAGTTGTTCAAGTTTTCTATGTAACCGACCCGCAAATAAGAAACGCCATGTAGTTCTTCATGGAAAAAGGAGAATTGTTGGAGTGGAGAATGTAGTGGACGAGGAGGAATACAATCAATTTGACGAGTTACCTCCTTTTGGAAATGGCATAGGGTCGACGATGAACAACGTGACGAAACTAGTTACGACGCATTGATCATGATGAAGGGCTAATTTTAAAGGAAATAAGCAAGTACAATAAGAATGTATATGTGAAAATGTGTGATGTAGTCAATTTTGAGATGTATATGTGAAAATGTGTGATGTAGTCAATTTTGACATGTATATGTGAAAATGTGTGATGTAGTCAATTTTCAGATGTGTATGTGAAAATGTGTGACAAAAATGAATGCAGATTGAGAAAATGTGTAAATGAATGCAGCTGGTAGGTAGTTGATCATGAATGCAGATGGTTGGTCGTTGATCATGAATGACTACGATCAAAGCATAGGTTTATCACGACGGTTCTAAACTTAGAACCGTCAGGATATGAATATCGCGCACGGTTCTAAGTTTAGAACCGTCGTGATAAGTTTACTATCTCGAGCGGTTCTAAACGTGAGAACCGCTCGAGATAGTATGACATTACAGACGGTTCTAAACCTAGAACCGCTCGTGATATTCATATCACGACGGTTCTAAGTTTAGAACCGTCTGTAATAATCCGCTATATATACCCGTGTCTAGGGTTTTCCGTGTATTCTGCAGCTTATTCTATATCTAAATCCCGGTCTGCCTCCCCCGAGCCCTCGCCGCCGCCTCCCTCGAGCCCTCGCCGGCCGCCTCACTCGAGCCCTCCCCGGCCGCCTCCCCGAGCCCGTCGTCGCCTCCTCCTCCTCCTCCTCCGTCGTCGCCGGCCGCCTCCCCGAGCCCGTTGTCGCCGCCACCTCCCCGAGCCCGTCGTCGCCACCGCCTCCCCGAGCCCGGGCCTCCTCCTCCTCCGCCGCCGCCTCTCCCGCCGCCGCCTCCTCCTCCTCCTCCGTGCCGCCGCCTCCTCCTCCGTCACCAAAACCCTAAGGTCATCAAATCCTCCCGAGCTTCATGCTTCATCGTTAGGTTTAGGTTGATGCTTGATACTTCATACTGAGTGTTAGGATTTAGGGCTTACTGTGTAATGCTTACTGTTATGTATATGGTTAGTTGCTTACTGTTATGTATATGGTTAGTTGCTTACTGTTATGTATATGGTTAGTTGCTTACTGTTATATGCTTACTGTTATGGTATATGCTTACTGTATATTCAAGTTTGTTATGCTTACTGTTATGGTTAGTTGCTTACTTGCATTCATGTATATTCAAGTTTGTTAATCTTCCATATACTGAGATTGCCTGTGGGATTTACAGTTGCTCGATGATGATAAATTCATATACTGAGATTGGTTCATTCGGTCTTTGAGCTCTAATAGCTGTTATATACAATCTTCCATATACTGAGATTGCCTGTGGGATTTACGATTATGGCATGTTATTAAATTGATCTGTTAGGATTTCATCTTGACAAGTTAAAAGTTAATCATTGCCTCGAATATATGCATGCTGAATATATCTTGATCTTGAGATTGTAGAGTTTCTATCTAGAGCTCAAAAGATGAATTCATTATTTGGCATAACCAATCAAGGAAGAGTATATGATTTAGTGGGGACGGCCAAGATTAATCTTGTGCAACCCTACAATTTGAGAGCACATATTCATGTTGAGATCAGTATTGATTCTATTATTTGCTTTATAGTATTAGCAACTAAAGTAGGTGCTAAGATAGGCACATCACCCCTCTCTATGTCCATATCACCCCTCCCTTCTCCCCTCCTCTACTCCTCTCTTCCAATTCAATATGATTACATTCTCATCTTATCTTAATAGACCCACAAAATGAGCAACATGTCACCCGCATTCTTCAACATCATCGCCGGGCGCCCGCTCCAACATCAAGACGCCAAGAAAGAGGGCTATCAAAGAAGCCTCAGAGCCAGACCATCACATGTAAACGCAGTGGGGTCCCTATCCTTCCTAAGCAAGCGGTAAGCGATTCAACCATGGTCGAATAGTTGCACGAGAACAATTGAGATCACATACAATTCATGGAAGAACGTGCTCGACACTCGAAACGTGAGTGTGGACCGAAATTTTGGCATCGCTCGAGTTCCCGAAGAACACTTACACGCTGTGGGCGACAAACCTACCAAGCGGCGTGCAAAGCATGGAAGAACTTCAAGAGCACGCTTGTCGGAAAATACGTGGAGACGGACGAAACGCCTTTTACTAAATACACATTCCCGGAACCACAATGGGAAGAGTTCAAGGCGATGAAAACGACCAAGATTTCAAAAGTACAAGTGTGGCGCCAAGGCCCTCCAGTAAAAAACACGCACCCCACAGACTTGGCACAGCTGGGTATGCGGGTAAAATCCCGCAGTGGAGGTTGGAGGATGAGCTGGCAGCTGAGGACATCGCCCCGCCGTTTTCCAATATCTCGGATGACCGCGCTCGAAATTGGCTTAGAGCAAGGTCATCTACAACGACATCGGGGGACGTCTCCTTTCGAAACCCTGCAGACCAGCAAGTGTCCCAGCGCCTGGTAAGATATCGATCGAACTACGTAGCTTGTAATTACTCCACAACTTCGTACGAATTGAAATGACATGTCGTGCTCTTGCAGGAAGAGCTGAGTTTTCAATCTACCGAGGGATCATTCCAGGGAACAAGGGAGAATGATATGCTCTCCGTGGCCCTGGGAAACAAGGAGCACCCGGGCCGTACGAGAGGCCTTGGGCTTTACGTTCCATGGAAACATGGTTTCCAAGATGACTCCGACATGTATCGGCGCAGGAAGAGAAACAAAGCGGCGTGACACACAGCTATGAGAAGAGATCAAGACATCTCTTAAAGAGGAGCTACTGGGTTCGATGGCTGATATAATCAGAGATGAGGTGCGGAAAGCAGCAGAAAGTCGAGAGCCGCCACGCGCCGCTGCTGCGCTAGCTAGCCCGCACAACCGTCCGAGTAGCTGCGCGTCCAATCCGACGCAAATCCAGTCCAAATTTCCTGTGGACGACATCCAGGTAATAATTATTACCTCTCGAATGCTTGCTCCATTGGTAGGCCTATTCGAGTAGCTAATTTTGTATCGTTATGTAGGAGCCTACGAATTGCAAGCTCCAAGTGAGTTATGGTTCCGTTCCTTGTCTGTTGCTTGGGGCGAGCATATTCATCCGTATCGGGGCCATGGTGCACGGTCAAGCTTTAGCGCCAGGCTTCGCAAAAGTTAATGTGGATGGTGTGCATGTCAATTTTGAGGTGGTCCCGCTACCGAAGCCCCCCAACGACGAGATCATGACTCTAGGACAGGCCATCGGAACATTCATCCAAATGGCCCAAAGCGACATCTCCCCGAGTCTTCTTCACGGTGGCGGACGAGCAACATGCACTGGTTCCATCTCCATTACAACACCAGTCGGTTCCACCACCGGATACTGCACCGGTGCTATCTCCACTGGTCATACTCTCGCCAGAGCAACTTGCACTAGTGCCATCTCCATTACAAGACCAGTCGGTTCCACCACCGGATACTGCACCGGTGCTATCTCCACGGGTCCTATTCTCGCCAGAGCAACTTGCACCGCTGCTGCCGACTGCCGTTAAGTCGGCCTATAGCCGAGGCAGCAAGGCCAGCAAGGGCAAAGCAAAGAAGACCAATGATGATATTCCGTACCTACCTTTGGCCCGCAAATTCGTGCTTGGTCAGCCGTTGCTCGAGGAAAAATACCTCCAAAAGCTACCATATAGTTGCATGCAATTGCACATGTGGTATATGCAGCAGTCCAATAAGCTAGAGGGAGAACGGACTTCAAGTATCACTGTCAAATTCACCGAAGAAGATTTACACCACAGTTTTCAAGAGTGTATGTTCGTGGTCGCCTTTGAGGATTTATTCGATCTGTTCACGTTCAACGCTCTTGACGTCTCAATCATTCGATGCTGGACGCTGTAAGTGTGTACAATCACAGTCTCCGTTAATGTCATACCGATAAATGCCATATCTAATTTTTTGCTTTCGTGTGTATATATATAGACACATGATGATTAAAGCTAGATCATCCAACTTATCAGTTGGTTTCTTGGACCCACAATTGGTCGCCAAGGAAACCATCGACCAGGATACACCCCTCGTCGAGAGGTACATTGCAGCAGGACTGCTGGGTTGCGTCAAGAAGGATTATGTACTTATGCCCTTCCTTCAGAACTTTCATTGGATTTTAATAGTAATTGTACCAAAATGGAACAAGGTATATTACCTTGATTCCTAAGTAAGAATAAAATGGAGTTCACGGTTCTCACCAAGTAATCGATAGGTAAGCACATATTCCCCATACATATCTACATTGTACTTTCTTTCCTTCCGAATGATTAAGGTTAACTTTTTGAATTACGAGGGCGTTCGCCACCTACATTGAAAAGGAGGTGACTCAAGCCGGGGCCAAAGGCCTCACGACACATGTTCGAGATTTTAAGGTATTCGCTATTTCACATTAATTAATCCTATGCAACAGCTTGGTACTAATGCCTCTTGAACTAACACGTTCCATTTTTGCAGTGTCACCGGCAGAGCCGGCAACACATGTGGATACTACGTTTGCCAACATATGGAACTACTCCTCGATTCCTCGAGGCTCACCAATCGCAAGGTTTGTCACTCTTCCCATAATTACTTCATACTTAACACGTTACATATATACGCACATTGATATTCCTATCGACAGGCTGCGTCCATCCCGTCAACTGCATTGAAATAGCCTGTTCTGGGAGGGATTCGAGGAGAGTTGGCGTACTTTTTGCTGACTCAAGTCATAACGCCAGGAGGCGGTTCCACTGCGCACCATGATTTCTTATTGGTCTTATCACTAAGTGCAAATGCAGTGCACATCTTTTGTAACTGTGCATTTGTTAATGGATATTTCATTTCAATTCAATTAATCGATTTGCGAAATGGATGCATGCTTTATGTTTGTGAAATGAAGTGCGATGTCAATGGGATGTTTTATGTCCGTGAAATGTATCGAAGGAAATGAGATGTGTGAATTGTATGTTTTTTTGTCTGTGATTATCTGCTTGTTTCAGAGGGCATGGCTAGCATTTCCTGAGGCTAGCTATAAACAGAAATAGATTATGCTGGGGGAGGAGTATCACAGACGGTTTTTCATTAAAAACCGTTTGTGATTATTCGATATCACAGACGGTTTTTTTTAAAAACCGTCTGTGATATCGCATAATCACAGACGGTTCGAAAACCATCTGTGATAACTTGGATTATCACTGACCCATAATTTCAGACGGTTCAGAAAACCGTCTATGATGACGTTTCTGAACCGTCTGTAATGTGGATTTCTGTAGTAGTGACATATGCCGCGAGTTACGCTCCTTTTATATATGTTAGTGACTATCGACATGAGATGCTCGGTATAGTTAACCAAATGATCTCTGGACATATATTCCCTAGTGCCTACTTTCTTGCTCACTTGTTTCAGACACATGCGGTCACCGTATTGTCGTCACTCGTCAGCAGGCATTTGTACAGCCTACAATACGCACCTTGTTTCGCCTAAAAAAGATCAATAGCATCGGATCCCCCTCGACGTAGTCAAGGATGCGATATTCGAGCCTCTGCGAACCATCGCATCGAGGTAGAAAACTACAGATTACAACAATCGAAGCGGGAGAATCAGCTTCGAAATTTCGCACGATGAAATTTCGATGTTGCTAGTGTAGCTACAAGTCTCGCCTGGATTACTTGCCGCGGGGTGCGAGGCAAGACCGTAACAAGACTAGCACCGAAAGTTCCTGTAAGTACCAAGAGAATTAGGCAGGCTGTTGCTCGCAGGAGACCGCGGCCTCCTTGCTTGTATCGAGCGCCACCACCTCATCGTCTCCCTCATCGTGGGCGAGGCCACAATCTCTCCTCTCACGCAATCGGATCTGGAGGCGTGTACGAGGGCAACGACGTATGTGAGGGCAGGAAGAAAAGAGAGGAGGAAGAAGGGAGGCGAAGGAGATGAACTTGCAGGCAGACATGTGGGTCCCACCAGTATCAGCCATCCGCATCAGCTCAACTATTGCATTGGATGCCACCAGTGCCGGAGAAAGGAATTTGGGAGACCCATACAAACTTTTGACCTGAAAAAACAGAGGCACGATGCATTTCACATTCAACGTCGAAATCAAAATTGACTAAGAACGTGTTCGATTGGTGGATTTTAGGCTGTAATCCAATTGGCGTCTCTCCTCCGCACACTGGCATCTCGCCCATCTCCAGGTGGTGCACGTTGGGCCAAGCATTGGTTATTTGGTTGTGGTCGTGAAGTGCCACACATCCACTTCCCCCAGCATCAAGACCACATTACCAACTGTTCTTTCCGACTACGACGTGACTGCTCTGTCGAGGAAATCTATTTCGACCTCAGCATCTCTCTACCTAAACCCTAGCATCATTATGGTGTGTGTGTTCATGTACGTTGCTTGTTCTTTTTTGTTTTGTAGCAGAAATTTCCCTGATCGGTTTGATTTGAGCTTCTGACTTATTTTTACTATTTATAAATTTTATCTTTTTCTAAACTTTTGGCTTTTTATTGAGCTTTTTTGCCAGTTCTTTTTTTTCCTGTATTCGTTTGTATTATACATAATGGGCTAACATATTTTTTATATTTTTTTAATTTTTTAAAATTTAATTATGCTAAATAAGCCTCTGTCAGTTACATTATTTTTTTTCAGCCAGCTACAGTGATTTCAGCCAAAAGCCACCAAAAAAAGCCCAACTGATCACCACTAAGACTCTTGTGTAATCTGTAGATTTTTTTTGTTGCGAACTTTCTAGTCAAATTTAACTACTGAAATTTCTAGGTTGATATGGATTGTGAGGAGGGGGGAGATCGGAGTTTTGCATTTGGGTTGTAAAATTTGTTCAAGATTCTACCCCTCTCTGGTCTAAGGCGCCCAATTATGAATTTGGCTGGAGATGGATAGCAACTTTTGTGTAACATCTTTGGAATAGCAGTTAGTACTAGCATTAGGGATAACAAAACAGCACTTCATCACTCAACTACCCATATGTGCAACTGTTTGATACATCTAACTGCAACACAATTTGACACGTATGCTCCTCCTATATGCTAGTCAAGTCTACTTCCCTTTTATGATCAATGGATGCGTCATTTGTGTTCCTTCTATAGGGTTTAATTAGTTTCACATCGATGGATGCGCATCAGATTCACAAGGTTGACAGAGCTTTCTACTATATTCCCTTGGACAGTTTACATTTTCTTTTTCTTTTCTTTTTGGCTGGTTGATCTTATGAAATAGTACTGCACTTGCCCCCCTCAATATTACTGTCTAGTTTGCATTATCTAATTTTATCCCATAGAAAATTTTGAGTTGCTTCTTGATAAGATACCTATAGTTTGTCCTCTTTCAAACTGGTGGTAACAGGAAATTGATATCACGCTTTATCAATAATTGACATGCCCATATTATTGACGTGCCCATTTAGGACAAGACTCGATGATTCATTTTGATGTCACTATTTATCACTAATAGGAAATTGATGTCTTGGCTCTGTATCTTGAATCTTACAATTTAATTGTTAGATTTTGAGTAATAATGGTATAGTTATATTCTTCAATTAATCATATAGTCATAAATGTCCATCTATATTTCTGATTCATGTTTGTCTACTTAACTATTCTAAATTCTGTCCCAAACATTTTCCCTGACTTTACAGCGCAAAAATAATGAAAACAGGGTATTATGTGTCCAGGACAAACCCACCCGGTTCGCTGAAACCACCGCTTGTTCACCGTTTCCCAAAAACCACTGGTTTTTTGCCGGTCCGATTGCATGGGTTTGAGGCCAACAAAGTCACCAGTTCCGGTTTAACCACAATCCGGTGTAGATAAGAGAGAAAACGGAATGTGCAGTGGTTAAACCATATTTTGCATCTATATTTTTTTCGAATTTGAATACGAATCGGACAATCATCTGATATGAATATGGATAGAACAAATGTCAAATACGAATTCGAATTGGATTATACTCAAAATCAGATTAGATTCAAATACTTTTTGGATTCCAATAAGTATCCATAACATCTCCTATTTGAACACATGGCACCGATCCAAAATCTCCAATCGTCTATGATCCAAACCCAAACCCTCCACCGGTTTTGGATATATAGATTATTTTAACATTTTAAATTGTAAATAGCTAACTCTAAAATGTAACTATGTATTAAATGTTGATAGCAATAAATAAATCATTCATATCATGTATTTGTATAATGCAGCTTCTAAAGACAGCTTCATATTTGTAGGGTTGTCAACGGATGAATATGAATCGAAAAGTGGTCTTTCGATAAACGTAACAATTTATCATTGGTGTCATTTTGCCACTAATCTTAGCTAATTATAGATATATTACAAATAAAATCAGTTATTAACATATCGAATTTGGCTAAAAAGAGCATCAAATTTGGCTAAAAAAGCATACAAAAAGCTTTATTGGGGGATGTACCAAAATAACGAAACATAAAATGCCAAATAAGAGTCTACTATGACAAGGACTTGAGATGATTGAAATATATATACTCAATTTGGAGGTCAAATGCAAAAGATACGTATTAGTTATTAGCTGCTGCTATTATATCTACTGAATCCGAATATCCAACTCCAAATTCACTTCACATCATACTAGAGTCACATCCAGCATCCACGATAGTAGGCAAATATCCACATTCGAATCCGATTTTCTATTCAGATTCAAATATTCAGTATCCGAATTCAAAATTCTATATTTGATAACCGAATTATCCAACTAAATCCGGCTCCGTTTTCAGCCATAGGTGTAGAATAGCTTTGCTACACCACCCAACCTACACCCAAACCCGCCATCCAGTCACCATGCTAATAATTCTAGCCCTCCAAAATACTGGGTTGCATCTGTGGGGTTCAAACTACGAACTGTACTATTACACATCAGAGAATGCCAACCAACCGTCCTACGTTGCACTACATTCATTTGCATGAACTAGACATTTAAGTTTGTAACTGGTGCATATATACTTCAACATAAGCATGCACTATATCCAATGTTTTGTGCCTTGTTTGCTTAGTCCATTCATTCAAGTACACGTGCATGGTCCCGCACCCTGCGCAATAAAACTAGAACATCCAACACAATAGCTTGTATGTAGAGGTGAGAGACGGGCCAAGCTTTTTCGGGTCAGCTCAAAGTACAGCCGACTCGGCATAGCCTAAGCATGGCCCGGCTTGGCACATGACGAGACGTGCCTGTACAACACAAATGGTGGGCCAGGCCAGGTCTGAAAAGGAGGCACGATGGGTAGCACGTCACAGCCCGGCGTAGCATGTCGTGCTCAGGCTGGCCCAGCCCGGTGAGCACGGCCAGCACAGGGTGCACGGCCAGCATACCTGCACCGGCAGCCGCCTTGACCTCGCCTCCTACCTCCCATCATCCCCAATTTCCTACAACATAATACAAACCATCATAGACCCAATTCCCCACAACACAAGCCATCACATTCACAGAGTAAATAGAGGGAGTAGAGGGGAAGGACTGAAGGAGTATACCAGAACTGGAGGACTTGATGTTGTCGCGGGTAAGGCGGAGGTTGGACTGCTAGAGGGTCTTCTGCAGGTCGTCCCCGCCATCGTTGATGGCTTTCTCGTCAGTTGCTGGCTTGGCCTCGGCGAGAAAGGCAAGCATGTTGTCGTCAATGGCTTTCCCGCTGGCTGCCAGCTTGACCTCCCCTACCCTCGGAGCCCAAACGACGGCAGCGACCTCCCCCCACCCCGGAGGCCTAGACGGCGGTGTGGAGGGGGTCTCTAGGGGAGGAGGGCGACGACGCGGAGGGGTCGCCAAGGGAGGAGGGAGGCGGTTAGGGGAGATCAGGGGAGAAGGGAGGTAGCCGAGGGAGGAGGGGGTTGTCAGGGGAGGAGGGAGGCGGCTGGGGGAGGAAGGAGGCAACTAGGGGAGGTTGGGGGAGGAGGGAGGCGGCCAAGGGAGGAGGGGGTGGCTGAGGGAGGAGGGAGTTGGCAGATTTACAGGTTGGCATGGAGGGAATAGGTGAATGTCTTAGCCTTGATTATTCGTAAGCTTTCGCACATGTTAAAGAGGAGTTTTTTTTCATGTTTTTCGTATGTATTATGACAAATTTGGCAGCAGCAGAAGATCGGATGCCTCACAGCATACGCAACAAGGAAAGACAAGTTTGACATCACACTTGCGGAAGAAGTTAAAGGGTAAATCTACTTCTTCGTCCTCTCAGTCTCAGGTGGTCTCTAAGTGGAATTCTGTCTTAGAGCTGAACCACTATTTGTAACATAATTTTGCAAATATTGATTCTGATCTTACTGATGGAGGCAAGATAGACTTGCTAAGTGGTGGAAAAACAACAAGCGGATATTTCATGTGCTGTCATATTTCGCATGGGATGTTTTCCTGGTGCCGATAACCGCCGTCTTTTCATAAGCGATGTTCAGCACCGTAGGAAGAATAATCGAAGAAAGAAGATTATCCCTCACGCCCAGGATGGCGGATGCAATCACATACGCCAAAGGCTAGGAATTAGCTAAAGAGCAGCGAAGCATCAACTGGAGGATCCTGAAATTGTCCAGGCGAGTGCTGACCTCAAACGCATGAACGACCTAGACATTGATTAGTAGATACTATGTACGCATGTTGTTATAGTTAGTATGTATATATATATTGTTACTATACTCTTTTTCTTACTCGGGGAACCCCACTCTGGGTGTAAGGTTTTTAATGAGGTAGTAACATTGTATTTTTAAAATATCAAGAAAATTTTACTTTCTCCGAAATATTTACGTCATTGTGTACAAAAATTTTATTTTAACGAGGTTTTTAATGAGATAGTAACGTTATATGGGTGAGTTTGGGTCCTAAGGTTGTGAGTTCAAATCTCACTTTGTACAATATTTTTTCTCAGGGAGTAGTTGTTTTCTGAGGAGAGGGAGATTGACGGGGGAGGGGAGGATCCTGTGATTACACCAACAACTCATGCAGGAATAATTCTCCTGCACTTAACCTAGCTTTCATGGCCATACTCCCTAGTAGTTACAACGTGCTTAATTAATTAACTCACACAAGCAAAGCATTATTCTCTTCAACTTTCACTATGCATGTAATGTGGCAAACTAGCTAGCTAGCACTGGTCGTCCTCCAAGCTCCTGGGAGTCATCTGGAAGAAGTGGTCCCAGGCGTACCGGAAGCTGACGGTGGCCATGCTGGCGATTCGGCCGCCGTCGTTCACCAGGTAGACGCTGCCGTCGTCGGTGCGGAACACGGCCGGGTCGACCTCCACCGTGGTGGCGAACCCCCCGCCGTTGAGCCGCACGTTCCTGACGCTGCACGCGCACAGGTTCTTCACCTCCACCTCGAACACCGTCTCGCTGCCGTCGGCCGTCGCGCCGGTGTTGATGGTCTGCACCTGGATGCTCGACGTGTCACAGCGCTGGCCGTTTGATCCTGTGGTCCGTATGCACAACAGTAAGAAAGATAAATTAATTGTGTGGAATCTAATCTAAGTTGTGGCAGTTATTGGCATATGAGTACGTAGTAAGAGTACTCTACGTGTACATACAAAGGATTTTTTTTGACAGGTAAAAAATGTTCTTGTAAGGAAGATTCGACATGTCGTTTAAGTGGTAAAATTTGGTCATGGGTATAACGAAACTTGATAATTATGAAATATTAATTCTCACTTGTACCAATATACCTTGTTTGTTTGTTTGTTTGCATAATTAACTAGCTAGTGGGATTAGAAGACTTAATTACCCTGCACGGAGATGATGAAGAGGAGAGCAAAGAGAAGCTTGAGACGAGTGGCCATGTTTCTTGTTCTTCCTTTTGGAGACCAGACTTGTGGAGTTTGCTTGATTATCTTTGGTGCCTTGGTCTGTGATGAAGCTGTTCTACGGCTTTGCTCTATTTATAGCGTTTGGGATAGGGAGCTCGACCGGCAGGACCGCAGGAATCTGTATTTGGAGGTCGCTTTCTTGGTGTCCCCATAGACTCATAAAATTAATGACTTCTCCCTCCTTTGCTTCACACCTAAGTGCATCGACCCGCGCATCTGTTGAAACTAGTAAAAGGGACAAAAGAAAAGATCAAAAGAAAATTGAGCGATTGCTAGCTCATTCCTTCCTTGCAGATTATTTTAATCTAGAAGAGCAGGAGTGGAAGAGAAAATATTGTCATCACTCTAAATTAACCTGATGAAATCAAAATTTTTACTAGTTATAGATTCCATATATATGAATACCTTTGTTTCTTTACGCAACTCGCAAGTGAGAACAGTACGTTTGGCAATACCCTAAGATTTCGAAACACTAAAGATCTTACAGTTAATTCTACGGACTTCGTACATTGCTAAAATTTACGGAAGAAAGTGGATGACTTGACTGTAGAAACTAATTATGCGATGCTGAACCTTCGTGTTCTTACTGCAAATATTGAGCATATACTACAGGAAAGGAATACCAAAAGAGTTCATCACCTAATTAACATCTAGCAAACTGGAATCCCGCTCAGGAGACCGGGAAAAAAAGGTAGAACTAACTATGGATGCCTTAGCTTGGTTTTATCGAAAGTACTGGAATCTTGGTCCACCTCAAGAGACAAAAAGAATTGTTTCCTCTTACCTTTCGTTGTAGAATTAACTAATCATTTTCTTAACCCCGAAGAAAACACGAGCGAGGTTCCTCATCCGCAACTTGTTTGGCACGTGAAGAAAAGTGTGGACCCAATGATTAACCACACTCATGTCTGAAGCGAGAGACATGTAAAACATGGTAAGGGATGCCGCGAGGAGGCTACTCTCCGAGGCCAGCATATCATGGCATCTATTCTTTCAAATAACGCTACCATAAAAGAGACTATACTGAACGGCTACATTACAGGTGGTTCATAGGAAATTGTCTGTGCTATAATTATCATAGACGATTTTATAGGCATGACAGTGTACCGTCTGTGATACGCAATTATCACAGACGGTTCATACGAATAACCATCTATGATATTTTCACGGATGGTTATTTATACAAATCATCTGTGATAGTGAAAGATATCATAGACGGTTCCTATTAACAACCGTCTGTGATAATTCACATGTGGTTATTAATAGGATCCGTCTGTGATAGTGGCAGACATCACAGACCGTTTGTATGAATAACTGACTATGAATAATCATAGACGGTTATTAATAAAAATCATCTGTGATAGTTTCATATCACAGACGGTTTGTGGTTGGAACCGTTTGGGATACGCTGCGTTATTAAATAGCAGGCGTGGTCTTGACACATCTTTCTTCATTGCGCTGCATTGAAAGAGACAGCCGACTTTGGAGAGTTTAGTGAAAACATATCACTTGTAGATCTAGCTTGTAGATCGATTTGTTCTTGGTGATTAAAGGTTAGTATTTACTTCTAATAACTTATATACCTTGTAATAGAGAGAGATAATAGCTAGGTTTTTAATTAGATCTAGCTAGCTAGGTTTAGAGAGAGATGGTAATTTGCTCCAATTTAAGATTGGGTTAGTACTTCTAGTTTACTTCAATATATTCTTACTTGATATTGTTTCATGAATACGTGGCTAGCTACTCCATTTAGATATGGACAATTTATTATAAGGTGAATGACAATTATGTGTGTAAGTAGCTAGGCTAATTATCTATAGTAGCATTAATAATCCAATTTGACACCTATTTGTTACAAGTGTAGCGTAGATGGACCGAAGTTGGATGTACGTTGAGAACCGTGTGAGTGAACAGTACACTAATGGCGTGTCTACTTTTAGAAGATCGACCGAGCTAGATATGTTGAAGAAGGGGATGAAATATATATACTGTCCATGCATTGATTATGATAATATGAAGATGTTTATCAACTCAGTGTAGATCGAAACTCACTTGATTCGAAGGGGATTCAAAAGGGGTATACATATTAGACCAGTCACAGTGAAGAGAAGATTATACAGGAAGATAGTTAAACATCGTTGAGAGAGACAACAATATGCCGATTGTGGACTGTGCTTTTGATGAGGATAGGTCGCAGGTTGACAATCTGGATCAGATGCTACGCGATGCAGAAGGGAACTATAGTGAGAGTTTGGTAAATTCGAGGGCTTGATAAAGGACTCGGAGAAACCTTTGTTCCCGGGCTACAAGCCATAATACACAAGGTTGTCATCCATTTTAGAATTGCTGAAATTGAAGGCAAGCAATGGTTGGTCCGCATTGTTAGGTCTCCTAGTGAACATCATTCTAGAGGGAAATGTGTTACCAAAAACCACCTACCAAGCCAAGAAGATTTTTTTCTATTGGGAATGAAAGTAGAAAGAATATATGTATGCCCATATGATTGTATCCTCTACCATAAAAAGTATACAAGCTTACATGTTTATCCGATGTGCAAAGTATCCCAATACAAGCGTAAAAATGATTCCGATGATGGGGAGGGCATCGAGGTGATGCAAGGACCTCCTGCTAAGAAATTGTGGTATCTTCCTGTAATTCTCCATTTGAATCATTTATTTGCAAACCAAAAGGATACAAGATTGCTGCGTTAGCACTCGGAGTAGCGTAAGAAAGATGGAATGATAAGACACTCTGTTGATTCTGCCAGTGGAGGAACATCAATAGGATGTTTGTAGACTTTGGTGCAAAACCAAGGAATATAAGGTTTGGGTTAAGTGCAGATAGAATGAATCCTTTCGGTAACATGAGCAGCCGACATAATACTTGGCCCGTGACTATATGCATGCACAACCTTCATCCTTGTTGTGTATGAAGTGAAAGTATATTTTGATGTCACTACTTTTCCATGAGCCGAAGTAACCTGAGAACGATATTGACGTGTACCTAGCACCATTAGTGGAAAATCTTGTGATACTGTGGAATGAAGAGGTACAGGTATGGGATGCAGATAAATAAGAGAACTTCACTCTGTGCGCCATGGTGTTCTACACCATTAATGATTTTTCTGCCCTTGGTAACCTGTCGGGGCTGAGTACAAAAGGAGACAAAGCATGTCCGCACTACTTAGATTATACCAAGAGTGTGTAGTTGAACAACTCACGCAAAACTGTGTACATACGTCACCGTAGGTTCCTTCCAAAGTATCACCCGTATTGCAAGATGAAGGAGCAATCCATCAATGATAATGCATCCTTCATCCATGATTACATAACGAGAGGATTGTTTGCTCATAATGATAAGAAGTACATCATGGTACCCTTCATCCAAAGGTAAGTGCTTCACTAGTTGCCATACAAATTTCATTTGTAGTACTTTATACACAACATGAACTTAGGATTAATCATTATAGCGACATACATGACTAGGGGTCAATGGATTTTGATTGTGATTGTACCAAAGTGGAGCAAGATAATATACCTTGATTCCTTACTTAATGGCAACCATGACTTCACTTGTGTGTAACAAGCAATTGATAGGTAAACTCATTTTCTCTATATATAACTCTATTATAGTTTTCCCTTCATTTGCAATGGTCGAGGCTAAATTTTTGGAATCATGTAGGTCGTTCAGTGCTCGTTGCCCAGGGAGGGAGACACATGGAACCCAGCGTCACACTGCGACACAGGACGTGATTTCCGGTACTCGCTACAACATAACAATCCTATATCACACTTCAAAATACCTCTAGAACTGACAATATCTATGTATGTAATTCTATTTTTGCAATGCTACTAGCAGATACAAGGCAACATATGTGGATTCTATGTTTACCGCCATATGGAGGAAATCATGGACGCTAAGACGAATGATCCAGAGGTTTATCAACCTGCCAATAATTATTTTATGATTATCAATACATACATACATACATACATACATACATACATACATACATACATACATACATACATACATACATACATACGTACATACGTACATACATACATACATACATACATACATACATACATACATACATACATACATACATACATACATACATACATACATACATACATACATACATACATACATACATGCTAATGACTTAACACTACTCCTAGCGATAGCGCATGGAATTTAACAAAAGTGCAATCGATCTTGACAAACTCACCGAAATTCAAGGAATGCTCTCCCAATTCTTGATAGCGGATGTCATAAATAACACTAGAGAGTTCCACCCCAACAATGGTGATTAGATGTTGAAACATTGGATAAAATTGTAACCACTCAACTGTGCTTAGTCAAACAATTCATTTAACTGTACTTCATTCAGTTGTTTCATTCATTTGTGAGATCTATGTAACAATTGTCATTTGCTAAATATGTGATCTGCTTGCATTGTTTAATTTATTTGTGAGATTTGTGTAATGATTGTCCTGTGCTATATATATGTGTTCTTCTTGCTTGTTTTCAAAGGGCATGGCTAACATTTCCTAAGGCTAGCCAAAAAATAGAAAATATGTAGCTTTTGAAATAGCTATCATAGACGGTTGGGTGCTCCAAACCATCTGTGATATGTACAATATCACAGATGGTTAATATCAAAACCATATATGATATTCCGCTATCACAGACAGTTGTGAAAAACAACCATCTGTGATATATATATACAATATCACAGACGGTTAATATCAAAAACTATCTATGATCGCGGAATATCACAGATGGTTTTTCAAAAAACCGTCTCTATTTTAACTTATCGCAGATGGTTTGGAAGCCGTCTGTGATAACCACCTATTATCATTGACACATAAATGTAGACGGTTCGGAAACTGTCCGTGATAACAATTTTGAACCATCTGTGATAACACCGTCTGTAGTAGTGCAAGTTGTAGCCTCACCACCTAAAGCTTCAGCACTAGCTCCACGTCCCAGTGGCAACGTACTACGGGCCCCTCATCCCATAGGACAACCCACTGCAACCAACTCGGCAGCCCATCTATATTGTTTCAATTGTGAAGAGAAAGGACACTTTACCAATTGAAACCTAAGTCACCAAATCTCCCTAGTGAAGTTCAACTTGACAACTACTCCAACTCGAGGCTAAGCATCAACTCCTAACAAGGGCTATCAGACCCCACAAGCATCAAGAGCAATATATATCAACGCCAAACCAGGGTTGTGTAAACCATGTCACGGTAGAAGAAGCATAGGATGCCACTGGAATGGTGATGGGCACGTTCTCTGTTAAGTCAGTACCTACACATATTTCATGTAATTCTAGGGCTTCTCATTCATTTATATCAGGAAGTTTGTTGAAAAGGCTTATATTGCCAATTTTTAAGTTAAAGAAATCCATGGTACTTAGCTCACCTGGGGCCCCTTAACTGCAATGTTGGTAAGTCCTGAGTAGAGATTGCCATAAAAAATTTTGGGTTCTTAGAAAACCTTATGGTGCTACAATCCCAAACACTGGACATCATTTTAGGGATGGATTGGTTGGCCAGATACAATGAATAATAGACTGTGCCAATAGAAAGGTTGTACTTACTAAGTACCATGTATTAACAATAAAGATTAATGTGGATCGTCCCTATCGTTTTGGTCGCGCAATCTATTACCTTGAATATACACCTCTAGAAGGAATACTAGTAGTTCAAAATACCAAAAAGTTTTTTTTAGAAGAATTGTCTATCATGCCATTAGACAGAGACATAGAATTTATCATCAACCTTACACAGAATTCCCCTATAACAATAGTTATTAGTGTAGCTTGAAGATGTACCCATTCAAAAAACTTTATGGTAGAAGTGCAGGTCCCCTCTACATTGGTCAGAAGCAGGAGAAGCTTATATCTTTGAGCCAGATACTCTTAGGCAGGTAGAAGAGAAAATTCATTTGACCAGAGACCGCCTGCACGCTGCGCAGTCCAAACAGAAGAGTTATGCCGACAACCATCGCAGGGAGTTAACCTTTGAAGTTGGATACCATGTTTATCTCATGGTGTCACCTCTTTAAGGAATTCGGAGGTTTGAAGTTAAGAACTAGCTCGCACGAAGATATGTAGGCATGTTCCCAATCACCGCCAAAAGTGAAGAAGTAGCCTATCAACTAGAATTGCCCGCAAGTTTAGCAGATGTCAACAATGTATTCCACGTCCCGCAACTCAAGAAATGTCTCCGAATACCTGAAGAACAAACCCCAGATAGTTTTAGGGACTTGATCCTGTGATGACCTCTTAATGTAAAATAGAACAACTATGATCTATAATGGTGTCAACCTGGCTTAATATTTTGTATCCACCAGTACGAGATGCACCATTGCAGTGATCCACTAGTTGTGTCACTGGTTTTAAGCCGTCGCGGATACGGGTCATGTCGCTGATGTAAACTGCCGTGTGGCATAAGAGAGGATTTGAGTGTAGTGGATGTAACCAACCTCAAATGAAACCTTAGCAGGTGTAACTTATATTTGGGGATGCATTGTAAAGAACTTGTGGTGATCTTTTCTATTCATATGTCCAAGAAAATGTGTGAAACATAATAAGTCGATTATCTCTTGTGGGTAAAGTGTACCATCTCTATAGAGTATAAACTACTCAAACAGTCATGCCCACGGTTAAGGACGGGCATAGAAACTTACTCGAGTTAGTTCTATTTCAAAAACCTTATGGGTATGATGAAAACTCATTGATGTAACCCTGATTTTGGCTTTACCCTATATGAATGTAACCCAGTGCTGATAATTAAGTGGATGTAATCCTAGTAATAAAAAACGAGCATATGGTGGATGGAACCATATAACAGGTGGATAGAACCTACGCTGCTATAAATATTGTACTCTTTCACTCTTTTTAATAAAATATGGTTTAGTTAAAATACTAAGTTATAGGAATTCCCTGATAATTATAGTTTTTGAATGTTACCTTTAGCAAATAAAAGTACCCGAACCAACCTTTGTTAAATCTTGCATGTATAAATATTGTATTATGTGTGTTGGCTCGCAGAACACTATTGTTTGTGCTCATCCTCGCTCACAAAATCCTTCAGAACCTACGGACTAAGAACATTACGCGTACTATGATGTTTTTGGAGCTGATGGTGGAAAAGATGGAGGTGATTAATTTGGTCTCTAAGTTGTTTAGGCCTCACCCCAGTCTTACTGACTAAGTTGGTGTTTGCGAACACCAATATTATCCAAGTCTTTGGTTAATACCGGTCACATACAATTTAAAATTTACCCCAATCGCTTGCCTGTGATGAGATATACCTTCTCCTTTTGCTTCTGCTACGACTTCCGCAGCGGCTACGGCTTCCACATTTATGTAATGTATCCTTCTGGCCTAATCAACTCTATTGTAAACTTGACCTGATATGATCTATTTGAACTCTAATGAATGTATTATTATTGTATGGTATGGTTTTCATTATATATGAAATGATTCAATATTTATTCTGTGAGCACTATCTACTGATCTAGGAAAATAGTACAGTAGTTTCACAGAGGACTCTTGATTGGCTAAATCCAGGTCCGACAATTGCTCTTTGGTTGTTCTATGCGTTTGAAGCGGTTAAAACAAGTAATTTGGACAGGAGAGATTAATTAGCTATATATTGTACATTGCATCAATAGGTTACAGACTCGAAATTCATCAACCATATAATACAATATGTACTATATATATATATATATATATATATATCATGAATAAGTATAGTCTGTGAAAGGAGATAAACTACTCCAAGAAAGAATAATGTTATAATCGCGAGAGGAATACCTTAAGAGCTAATCATCGCAAAGTGCTCCAGCTAACTAGAGGCGTGGGAAGCGTGCATGCATGGAGTATTCTTCTCTCCTAACTGATGAAGGCTAGAAAGAGGGGGGAATTGAAAAACTACAAAGTTCACTCGCACAGGACTTTTATGTTTATTATTTGAAGTTGCGCTTTGCTTCGTTTAGCAGCCAAAGGGAGGGCTGCTAAATACCCCTAACGTACTTGAAACTTGAGGCATCTCAACTAGGCCACGTAGGACGTCACTTCTCCGTGCCACATCAGCCAATTTGTGCTCACCTGGAGGGGAGAGAGAGGGAGAGAGAATGTTGTCCCTGCATGCCTCCGTGCACTGGAGCATAAATTGGCACAAGACTCTGAGACTCACTTTCATGAGCAATACAACAAGGGTCTAAATTTATACATGGTTTTGGGAATACATAATATCAAAACGCTAGAACAAGAACTCAGTTTAGTAATCATACGTGATTACTGTGACAATTTTGAAATACGAGAAATTGCTTTCACATTCTCAGTTGGCCGTACCACGAAAACTGTGGACCAATTAATATTGAGTTAGGTCACCGGCACTAGCTCCATGCATGGATAACTGGCCTAGTTTCCTCTCACGTCATGGAATGCCGAATGAGAATAATTCTTTCTGTAGACGCGAATCTATCGAACAAGGGAATACTACTACTAGCTAGAGAGTATATATCTCACTCGGTCGGTCTCGGTCTTTCCTCTCGTATGTACATTATGGGTCACTCAACAGTACTTAGGGAGAGCATTAGCATTTGATCCTTACATCATTGCTTCTTGGTGGGACGGTTAGAACGGATGAGGATTAGATAGACTCACATCATCAGATTTTTCGTATACTTAGGGAGAGCATTAGCATTTGATGCTTAAATCATTGCTTCTTGGTGGGACGGTTAGAACGGATGAGGATTAGATAGAGACTGACATCATCAGATTTTCGTATATATAACGCCGAAATGGGCCAGGGCACTATCGTTTTAGATGCACGAATTCAATTTAAATTAGAGTATATTTTTTAAAAAAAATAGTTTAGGGTGTATATCCATCTATAACAATTCAAATAAAATGCATACGTTTGAAAAAAAAATGTACTCAAATTCAAAGATTTTGAATGAATCTAGATCACATACTTTGCTGATTTTTATATAAAATCAACATATAACTACAATCAAACTATCATAAAAAAAGACAACTGCAGTTCAAACTTGTTTTGAACTAGTTGGTAAACTAGTGAAACTTAATATCCAAAATTTTTCAAAAGTGATAATAGGGAAAATAACTATTTTAGATTATAGTGCTCTGACACGTGTGGGTAGGTCTATGTCAATTTGTGATGAACAATTAATAACTGGATTAAGTTGAATCTAAGATTTTGTAAAGGGTTTACAATTCCCTAAATATTCAAATTGCTAATAGGTCTCTGGCGGTAGTATTGGCCAGGCCATGATGGTAGTACTGGCTTGTGGTTGCGGTAGTACCGACATGATAACCCCGATTCTACCGCAGGTGCGGTTCGATCGGTGATTAGATGGCGGTAGCTATTTTCCAGTATGGGTTGTATTCGATCACTTTTGGGTCAGCCAGGTCCGATAGTACCAATGCCATGCCGCGATACTATTGGACGAACGGTATGACCAAGTCTTGTATGACGGTACTACCGAGGCGATAGTATCGGCCTTGGCAAGTGGTCATATTGCTCCCCTATCACCGGGAATTGGGAGAGAGCTAGTAGTACCGGCCAGTGGTTGGCCATGTAGTACCAACATGGTATGACCGACATGGAGAGTATGGTCATACCAGCTAAGGAAGTTACATTCTGAAAATTGGGAATTGTACGAGATTTGATCATGGGATGATCTTGAAATTCTTATCATGGTTGCATTGTGTTGCATGTTTATGCTAATGTGGGTCAAGTTATGAAGAATATGTGCCTGAGAAATGATTTGTTGGTATTTGGGTGTGCAAGAGAGCTTGGAGGCAACTATGGTCAATGATGGGTGACCAAGACTAAGTTAGAATGGATCGAGGTACAAAACAGTCAAGTTGTTTATGTAGGATGGTTGGGCTAAAGCATGGTACATGGTTAAGTCAAGGTACACGTTCAAGGGAAGGTTCGAACAACGGGTTGAATCAAATAGTTTTGTCGGTTCAAGTGAGGTGTGGTTTGATGAAAGCCAAAAAACATAAGAGTCACCGATGAGAGGGAAGCTATTGATCAAACTACATGTGGTGTGAATGGTGGTTTGCACGATAAGATGAAGATAGAGTCTAGAGTCTAGGAAAGGTGCTCGGAAGTTTCGTCGGGAGTATTTTGGAAAATATCCAAAACTAGACTTGAGGCCTACACAATCCCAGTAAATTTCAAGATCTTGCCCATTTTTTGCCTTATCTTGATGAAGATTTATAATTTTATAATCGTGGTATTTCTAGCTTGAACCTTTGCTTAGATTATCTTGTTAGGACATATGAGAGATAATCTAAAAGTTCTCATGACTTAGATAATCTAAAAGTTCTCATGACTTAGATCCTCACAGGCAACAAGTAATTTTGGTTTTAGGGTTTGATCTTGTGACCTAGATCTCTAATTCTTCAATTGGATGGAAACTAGTCCAAGAACCTTGTGTTTCTTGATGTGATTTGATTCCTGATATCCTTGCAAAGGTCCGTGCCAATTTTTGTAGTATTGGACAAGGTTTAAATAAGTTCCTCAAATTTGATTTTTGTCCCGAGAGATTTTTGCCTAGAATTGGGGCAAGTGGTAGCACCAACCTTCCTTGTGTGGCAATACCGCAAGTGTGGTCATACCGGCATAAAGTTGGTGATAGACCACCGTGGTCATACCGGCGTGTTGTCAGCGGTACTACCGGTCCTGCTGTCGAAGTCTTGTTGTTTGATTCTTTTAGTCCCAGATTTCTACGATTCTATTGTAGGAGATGTAATTTTAATTTAGTGACTTTCATAGTCATTTAAGTGAAGATTTTGAATACTTAAGAAAAAAAAGCTTTAGCAATCTTCATCCCACTCTCCACTCTGATTGTCAATATCGGTCCAACACACACATATATGTGTATGTATGTTGTGCACATCGATCATTTGCGATCTATTACCTAGCCCGATCGATGGCGCGATCTAGCTTGGAGAATATATATATTCGTGCATTTCGTTTGTGACCGTCTTTATCTGTAAAGCAACAGAGATTTTTAGTACTAACGAAACGTACATATTCCGCGAGTTACGCTCCTTTTGTGTTCGTGCCTGTCGACAGGAGAATGAGATGCTCGGTAAAGTTCACCTAATGATCTCTGGGTATATACTCCCTGCTATCTTGCTCACTTGTTGTTTCACACGTCCGGTCACCGTATGGAGCGTAGCTACAAGCCTCGCCTGGATTACTTACATTCGACATCGAAATCAAAATCGACTAAGAGTTTTACTCTAAGATAAACAGGACAATGAGATTTGAGGGTCCAAGTTAGGGGTGGGAATTGTTTGAACCGAACCTAACCTGGCCTGCCCCCTCTGCCTCCCACAGATCTTTGTAGATCCACAGGGTAACCACAGGAGGAAGGAAGCAAGAACCAAATGATCCATTGGATCTTTAGAATCGACCCTTTTTTCTGCTAAATACCACTATCCTAATGCCCTTTTTCACTCAACCCCCAAGGGAAAATTTTCCAGGATAAAAATTCAAGCCAATCAAAAAATAAAAAATGTTCAGGAAAATAGAGAATTCAAAAAATGTTGCTAAACACATGCAGGGATACTCAGATCAAATCAATAAATCCACAAATTCCACATCAAATTCATTCAAGCACTCATACATTGGTAAATTCCAAAGTTTTGCTAGAAATACTCCCCTGATTTCCACACCAGTCGACCCGCTGCAGGCAAAACAAAAATTCTTCCATGCTCTGTTTACATTTCATCTGTCCTCCTAATTAAGCAAAGAGTTTTGGTTCCTAACATAAGCATTACAAGTTCCAGCTAGTTTCAGTGATAACTAGCACATACTGCATACCAATCCAATGACGATGCCTCACTGCTCACCTTCATCAAGAGGTTTCTTCATTAATTTAACAGCCTTCTTTAAAAAAAACCCGTTAATTCCATAGCCTTCTGTAAAAAAAAGGATACGCTTTTAACAGTTGGTTTATTTTAGCATACTGCAAACAAAAGGGTCTTTTTTTTTTTGAATGGGCAGGAGCACTGCCATATATTAAAAGCCGAGATGAAAGTTATATATACATGGAAAAGGGTGGCAGGCCTAAGAAATGCCACACCTAAGAGAAGAAATTAAGTTGTTACAGAGGAAGAAATGAGCTCCGCTAGTCTCTTTGCTTCCGGATCTAGGAGTGAGACTCAGCCTTAATTTTGGCAAGCAAGGATGTGGGGGGAGCACGTTATGGAACGAAAAATGCGAGAATTTCATTCTTTCCAGATTTCCTAGGTGACAAGTATCATTAGCAAAACTAGAGGCTTTTGAGGTACATCTGATTTCAGAATTGCAGACTCCCACCAAAGGCGAATGGAAGCGGCGGTATGCTAAGATGAAGGGTCTATGGAGTCTGAAGCAATCCAATGGGCGATGAGGGTCCATACTCTTTTTGTGTAGCAGCATTCGGCAAAGAGGTGGATGGCTGTTTCCAGGGAATTATTGCAAAGGGGGTAAACTGATTTGTTTGATCAACCTCTCAAGGAGAGGTGGTCAGCAGTCCACAACCTGTTCTGCAACGCCAACCATGCGAAGATTTTGCATTTTTGGGGGTGTACAAGTCTTCCAGACTAGGGGGGTTCATGAAGGTGTTTAAAGAGCCAAAGAATTGCGCTTTGTAGGCTAAGACCTGGTGTAGCTTCCATGCGGAGTTAGCTTCCAGGTTATACTGTCCCCCACCCCTTCTTGGAGGTTTAAGGAAGATATGTGGCCCCAGAGGGCAATGAGTTATTGAATATGCTGAGCAATTGGCCGGTCAACCCGTAGAGATCTTGAAGCCATTTGTTTACGGTTAATGCCGCATGCAGGCAGCGGTTCTTTCTTTTGGAGGCAGCAAACACATGCGGAGCAATGTCATGCAAACGTCTCCCCTGAGCCCAAGTTGAGTTCCAGAAGCTTGCTGTTTTACCATCGCCGATTGTAATGAAGGTGGCTACCGCGAATAAGAGATTACCGTGCTCATCACATGGCATCTACATTCCTTTCCAAGGCTTGTTTGTGGTTGCCCACTCATACCATAGCCATCGTAGACACAAGGCTCGTGCAAAGCGCTGGAGGTCCAAGAGGTCGATCCCACCAAGGTGAGTGGGTCTGCACACCTTGTCCCAACTGACCTTGCATTTTCCTCCCATTAGTTGATCGGATCCAACCCAAAGAAACTGTCTCGTCTGTTTATTTAGGAACTGGAGCAGTCTGGCTGGTGGTTTGATGACAGTGAGGAGGTATGTCACTTGGGCATTTAGGACCGACTTTGCCAAAATTTTTCTTCCTGCAAGTGTCAACAATTTGCCACGCTAGCTTGAGGCAGCTGGACACTTTGTCTTATAGCTGTTGGAAGTGCAGGCGATGAAGTCTTCGAAGTGCAAGTGGTAGCCCTAAATATTCTAGTGGGAAGGAAGCTAGAATGGCCAGTAAGTCCTGAAGCACGGCTTGTAGGTCGATCCCTTCGCAATGAATTGGTGCCACTCATCTTTTTTGTAAGTTTGTATGTAGGCCCATAACTTCACCAAATTTCTTTAGGATGTGGACAAGGGCGTTAACATCTTCCTGAGAAGGGTGGAAGAAAATATCGTGTCATTTGCATAGAGGTTCGCAAAGTTGCAGCCCCTCCACGCAGAGGTTGGAGGAGACCTCGATCTGTAGCTATATTGAGGATGTTTTGAATGGGGTCTATTGCTATGATAAAGAGGAAGGGGGAGAGTTGGTCGCCCTGTCGAAGGCCTTTGCGGTGTTGAATAACATTTTTGGGGATGCCATTCAGGAGAACTATGGAGATTGCGGTGGGGAGTAGGCAAGAGATACTATCCATCCAACGAGAAGGGAACCCCTTGATTGCTAGTAGCTTTAGTAGGTAGTCCCATCGTATTGAATTAAAGGCTTTGGTAATGTTGAGCTTCAGGAAAAGGGTTGGCGTTCTTGTTTGGTGAAAGTTCCTCGCGAGGTTCCGAACGTATAGGAAATTTTCCTGAACTCATCTTCCTTTAATAAAAGCACTTTGGCTCTAAGAGACCAGGCTGTTCATGAAGGGGGCAAGACGCAAGGCCAAAGTCTTGGTGATGATCTTGGAAACCCTATGTATCGGGCTAATTGGTCTTTAGTATATGCTTTTAACAGTTGGTTTGCACATATTGCAAACAAAAATGTGATAACTAGCAAAAAGATCGGAAGGGCATCAAACAAATTGAAGAACATGATCAACTTCAACTCCATGGAAACAGAAATAGAGAATTGCAAAGTATGGCAAGAAAAACAACTGACTCGTATGAGTAAAATCTGTTTAGGTGAACAAGTTGCTCCAAATACCAAAGTACACATGGAGCATGATAATGCCTGCATTCATTAGAAGCTTCTCAATGAATCTAGCCTTCTTGGGCACATTGTTCTCACACTCTAGTACCACCTCAGCTAGTGCCCCAAGCTTGAAATGTGTGTTTCTTAACAGGGTTGCATCAACTGCAAGTCAGGGACTGCCACAAAAAATTATAAATAGATGTGACCAGCCACCAAAATGAGGGTCAGAACAACACCATCAATAGCAATGTTTTCCTCCACTTGAGGACCAGTTGCCCAAGTCAAGCACCACAGAGTGTAGTAGTAGCACAAAACACCATCAGGTAAATGAAATCACATGCAAACTCAAGGCAGCTTGAATTTGGATATTGGATTTCCATAACTTGTTAACTACCATTTGATTTTCATCTAAAAAGATCAGCTTTACCACACATTAAAGTACTATTCACAGTTGAGAACTTGACATATCATGCACAACTAGTTTCACATGAACAATAGCAAGAGCGCAAAGTTGGTTTGTTAGTCAGGAATGTAAGTTTTGTTGCAATACTACCTAAGTTATAGTATTGTTATATGTAAGTTATCACATACAACAATTCGACATAATACAATCTAATCTTGGTCAAAATTGAAATCACATGCCACAAAACCAAATTGAAGTTGAAAGAAGCCACACATATTTTTGCTTAACCAAAGTGTTCATAGCTGAATATGGATGTAAATGTTCTATAGGAATAAAGAAGTCCTAAAATCTTACAATACATGTAACTCTGTAAGTCATACTTGAATATCATTTTCTTCAATGAGGTCAAAAATCGAGTCCATTCTACATCGACTAGTCCCTAAGGTTCAAAAGAAAGAAAGAACAAATAGTACATTTCTTGAATCATTAGGAGAAATTGCAAAGAGATTAGACTTAGGGTTTTACCACATGCTCTCAACCAATCGTGTAGGCAAACAAGTGTTTCAACTGTCTTAGGAGTCATTCAGCTTCAGAAATCAGAGATGACTCTCTGACCGATGCTAAATGCAGACTCAGATGCCACCGTTGAAGTAGGCACCGCCAAAACATCGTTAGCCATGCGAGCTAGAGTTGGATGTTCAAGAGAATCCATTTGCCACCAGTTCAAGATATCAAAGTGACCACCTTGAGGGAGTGGGGCCTTCGCTAGATATGTTTTACGTTTTGAGGACACCAAGCTTGCTAAGCGGACCCTAAGACTAAGGTGTTGATCCCAATCTGCCAGTCGGTCACTTTTATCTGCACCCATCCCAATATCACCACTTCCTTGAGGAATAAAATCTGAGTTGTCATTATTCAATTGAGCGTATTCATTAAAGAGACGTGTGAACACATTCTTCACTCTTGCAAGTATAGATGGAGCCTTACTCCCAAAAGCTGGGAGAAAGCGGAACTGAAGAAAGGCAAACTTGAACTGTGGATTCAAAATTATAGGGATTGATAATGCCATCCATGATAATTTCCAATATTTTTTGAATTTGTTCTGCACGTATTTAACCATGTCATGAATACCAAGATCCACATCAGAACCCTCCCTCTCTAAAGCAAGCTTTACTTTCCAAATCTTATGAAACCATAGCTTTGCTTTGAGCCTGAAATCCCATCCATAGCATCATAAAACACTTTTAGTAGCTACACACCACTTCCACCCTTTCCCAATCATCAAAAGTTGGTTTGTCTATGTAGTTTTAATCTTGCAGCCCTAGAGAATCAAAAGCTCTTCGAAATTTCATAGTTGTAGCAATCATATGGTAGGTTGAGTTCCATCTAGTAGAGACATCAAGGCATAGGCGCACGACATTTGAAATGCCTAGCTGTGCAACTATCTTTTCAAACAATTCCTTCCGAGATTGGGATCCCCAAATGCATTTCACACTCTCCCGAATCTTGGTGACAATGGGGTTAACAAACCCCAGGCCTACTTGGCATATCAAGTTCAAGATATGCGCTGCACGATACTGATGCAAAAATCTACCTTGTCCAAGTAACATATTCTTATCTAACACGTTAGCCTTCAACAATATAGCCACTGCATCATTACCTCTGGTATTATCCAATGTGATCGTAAACAACTTGTTTTCGCAGTTCCAATCTCGTATAGACTTCAGGACAACATTGAACATAGCTACACCAGTGTGCGGTGTCTCTAAAATAGAAAACTTTATAATTTTGTTCTGCAACTCTCAATCACCATTTATATAGTGACAAGTGATGCACATGTAGCCTAAGGTTTGATTGGAAATCCACATTTCCATCATCAAAGAAATCCTCGAGCTGGAACTATTGAGCACTTTCTTAAGAGCTTGCTTCTGCTCCTCATATTGTTTGAGGTGATTGTTCTTTGATATTTTTCTCGATACCATCTTGAAGAGTGGATTTAGACTAGAGACAAATTTCTAAAATCCATCATACTCCACAATTGAAAATGGTAACTCCTGAAGCACAATCATTCTAACCAACGCTCTGCGTGATACCTCATGATCAAAACTCCAATCTCTCAAGGTCACACCATCCGGAGACATAACCGTTGCATTCAACTTATCCACAACTTTAAGTGCCTTTTTCCTTTCTTTGCATCTCATTAGATGATTGTGCAAAGCACTTGTTCCTACCTCATGTTTAGCTCTAATCTTTGCATTGTAATGCTTACATTGTCCCTTTGTAAAAACTCCATCAATATGGATAGGCATGTATTCTCGACGAGACTTAAATCTGAACTTTCTTCCATCTCCAAGAAGTGAGCTTCTAATATCAACAGCAGCATCATCATCATCTTTCTCTTTATCACCTTCTTCATCCTCACACATTTCGGTATTAATAGCAGTGCCTATCAAGGAACGTTGGAGATCTTATATTATCTTAGAATGCATTTGAAAACTTAGACAAGGTAATGGCATAAATATGGAAAGCTACAAGTGCCTCTCCAATGCAAATACAAATCCAATTATCAGCAAGTTGCTAAAATACAGATAATGTATAGCATATGCTGACCGAATGGTTAGAATATTCAAAACAAGTATTTTGAAATTTTTAATGCGCCAGCAAAAAAATACTAACAAAAACTGTTTGACGGATGCGTACCTCAATATCTAATCTGAATGTAGTGAAAACATTTGTTGATGTTAGAACAGCTAGAAGCTGACACATCATCCAGTTCAGGTTCCAATACATGCAGTGAGGGACGCACTAAGAAACAATCAGATGACTAAAATTGGTTTCAATGAAATTTAACTGGCGAGACTATGTCAGGTCTAAATTAGTTGGCTTGGCTAGCCAAGGACACAAAGGAAAGCAAGGCTATTAATTGATGTTGACTTAAGAACAGCTTAGAAGATCCCAAAACTTGACTTCAAGGAAGATCAGACAAACAATTGAGTCACACTACACAAAGAACTGTAGAGTTCGACAATTCATTGAAAAACCGAACAGAAGTCAACTGAACAACAGTTGGACATCTCTAGTATAGATATCCAGGAGATCAATCACATGTATTGAAGTCAACTATCCCAACCTAGAATGAATTAGATTGTATGCAGAGATTCTATGAGGGTACTGAAAAGACAAAATATGCAATAAGTATAATGAAGTAGCAGTAATGTGCTAAAATTAAGTTTTGATTAGCAAGAAATAGATACTTCACCTAATAGATCTAGGAGATACTTCACCTAACAACAGTGTGAACGACTACTCAATTCACCACATAGACATGGGTACAATCCGAGCTTTTCAAAGGACCAATCTTAGCAAGATTGAACAGCATAAATCTTGGGCCAAGTAAATTAGCTAGGAAGTGGGCATAAGAGCTCAAAAGGCCACTAATTTGTTGTAAAAAGTGGCATGATCTGTCAGAAGTAGCTGGTTGTTAAAATCATGTTGGAAAACCAATGGGAATCCGTCTGATTTTCTTCGTCACCCAGAAACATGCACATCTTAAATAAAAGAGCATATCAAAAGAATACTCTAACCGTCTCCACTAAGAAATCGGTAATAAATAGAAGACCTCACATAACAGAAGACCGGCAACCACAGACACAGAGAAGTCTGATACTCTTAACCATTCAATGATAGACACGTCATAAAGCATTGTAAATGAACAAACAAAATGTTCTCATTTGTTGTGATAAATGGCGTGATCTGTCAGAAGTAGCTGGTTGTTAAAATCATATTGGAAAATCAATGGGAATCCATCTGATTTTCTTCATCACCCAGAATCATGCGCATATCAAACCAACAGAATCTCTACAGAATATTTAAACTGTCTACTTAGTGATAAACAGAAGGTTTCGTATAACTAAACATGGGCAGTCGCAGTCAAAGCACAAACTCTTACAGGGTAACAACAGATTAGGCAGCTAAACTTGCAGCGAAATGATTGCAAAATTAGAGCATTCACAACTGGTGACAACAGAACATACAAGCCTTATGCTAGATTAGCCAAATATTAACTGCTACAATTAAAAACTTGCAGGCATACAAGCAAGGGGTTCTGCTAGATTTTGCTAGATTAGCCAAATATATAAGCATTGTTCATATATCACAGCCATTCACCCGTGCTCACCATGAGGGGTACTGAAAAGTGAAAGCGGAGTCACCGGAAACCTCGTAGCGGCAGAGAACCTTGTCGCCGGAGAATGTTGTACTATTGGAACCCTCCATCTTCTTGCATCGGGAGCTTCTCCATCCCACGAAGGGGATGAGCACCCCCATCGCAACCTTCCTCCTCGTCCACATCGAAGTCACCCCTACCGCTAGCCGCCACCCTCTTCCTCATCCGTTGCTCGGCTACCATGCCATCTAGGGATTCTTGGCTCAGTCACTTCATGGCACTGCCGCCGACGAGCAGCCCGGAGATGATGAGCAAGGCGACGGAGGTCAGGAAGAAAGCAAGCACCGACTCGACGATGAGGCCAAGCAGCGTCTCATGGTCGGTGAAGGTGCGGGTGACGGGCTGGTCAGAGGCACGGAAGACGTAGAGGAATGTCATAGTGGGCATCCACGCAGTCGAACGACCACGAAGTCGTTTACGACCACGCCTCGTCACAGCAAGTCGAACGACCACAAAATCGTTTACGACCACACCTTATTGCAGCAAGTTGATAGTCAATAGTTGATAGTCAAAAGTCTCGGTTACGACTTATGACTTACAATATATGATTTACGACTTCCGATCTCCGACCTCCGACTTACGACTTCTGACTACCTCAAACACTTGGGGATACGCACACGATGCTGAGGGGAAATACAGGGGTTTGTGCTGCTCGATTTACTGCAACTTTTCTGAGTACTCTCTTATTTAAGCATCAACGATTACAGATCGTGGCCAACATGGCCACTCCAAACGCACGCCATGAATACATGCTTGTGCCATCCCATGACCAGTCATGGCGCTTAACCACTAACTAAAACCAAAAAAGAGGCAAACGTTCCCTCGTGTACGAGCACATATTGAATGTCTTGACATGCACGACCAGAGAACCATGCCCAACTACTAAACTCACTAACGGCAACTTGATCGAACATCCTGACAAGGAAGCACCAGGCTCCAAGCATGCTGCAGAGGATGAGAAGCGAGGCCGCGAGGGAGAAGGCGACCTCGGAGAGCTGGCCGAGGAAGAGCCAGAAGGCCGGGTGGCAAGCGGCGCATCGGAAAGGCCGGTGCCAGAGGACGGCATGAAGCCGCCACCACCTGCAAGCGCCGAGCGATTTGGTTCGATCCACCGGAACCCTAGTTATCAATAGGTTCAGGACCTATCGGACCCAATTTCTTATTAGGCCGAACCACTAACCCATACACTAGAATTTACCGACCGATTCGACGACCCATTAGATCAAATCAAACCATTCCCACCCCAGTCCAAGTTGAGATTGAGAGGCAAATCTGTTGGCCGGTCGTCGCCGCCGCGCCTCCAAGATACCGCCGTCGGCTATCCAACGTGCAGATGCGCTCGCGCCACGCCTCCAACCTCCCAACAGCCCACGTGTAGATGAGCTCACGGCGCGCCACCTGTAGTCGCTAGCTTGCCGCTCGACCGTTGGCCCCAACGCCCTATTCCTTGCTCAACACTCAGACCTCAGTGGGTATGGCAGCTGTGCTCTGGACAGGGGACTGAGGAATCGTGGTTGGGCCTTTGCTACTTGTGGGCCTAAGACTTGTGTCTTAGTCCACAGCCCAATCTGTGCTCTGGGCAGGGGATTGGGAATCGTTGTTGCTTGGGCCTTTGCTACTTGTGGGCCTAACAACTTGTGTCTCAGTCCACACCCTAATTGTCTTCCTCAGTCCACACCCTAATTGTCTTTCGTCCTTTGCTTTTGTTAGAAGAGTTTAAATCAATCTAGTGGTTGTTCAAAACTTCTCAATGTTAATGAATATGGAGGTGTAACTTGATGTAATACTAAGTATATGTACCGTAATTTCTGGTCATTTTCTGGTTTTAATTTTTATTTAATTAACTTATTTTAGTTTTTATATATTTTCGTTATTTTTTTGCAGAATTTTGGTAGTGTATTTGATTCTTTATATATATTATTTAAAAAACTGCACTATTTATTTTCTTGTATTTATGGATATTTGGGGGTTCATATTGCATAAAAGTTAAAAAGAAATTATAGACTCGGTGTATACATGTATGATATGGAGTAATACAAACATTACACGCACGTAAAAATTCCAGCTCACTGGCCACGCCGTTTGCTCTGGATTCAGTAGGCCGTGGAACTTGTTGAGGAACCGACGCTGGGGATCAGTCCAAGCGATTCCTCTGCTTAGAACAAGAACGAATCAATCACAGAATCACAGAATAATAGATTGAACACAGAGAGGTAGAGAGAACTCCTGGTCTTTCTTTATTGCTTTAGATTGCATCGGGGTACATCATGAGGGGGGTCTAGGCCCCTATTTATAGTCTACGGTGGGGGTGCCCAATCAAATAAGGACTCCAGATAGAGTCCTGGTTTCCTAACACTCCCCCTTGGGCACTCACCCAACATGCTCATGCCTCGTTAAAACTCCATAAAAACCCAGTGGGAAAAATTTGGAGAAAGAGTACATGATACATGTGATGTTGCGATGCACGAATTGCCTCATTAAAAACCTTGGTCGAGAAACTTCATGGAAAACTCGTCAAGGGAAAAGAGTACAATTCACCCAAATTCATTTAGTCTGCAAGACTTTATTTTTGGGTACTTAATCTTCATGATCAAGATTTATTAGCGGGCTTGTGAGAATTCTCCCCCTGAATTCTGCACTTCTCTAAGTCTTATCATTCCAATTCCACGCACGCACCTTTCAAAGCTAGATGCGGGGAGTGACTTAGTGAATAAATCTGCGAGATTTTCACATGACTTAGTATGCAGTACTTTAATCTCGTCCATCCTTTGCAATTCATGTGCATAGAAGAACTTGGGGTTGATATGCTTTGTGAGATGACTCTTCACATAGCCCATTTGCACTTGTGCAACGCAAGCGGCATTATCTTCATAGATAATTGTGGGGTTCTGCACAACGTTCATCCCACATGATCGCTGGATGTGGTGAACCATTCGGCGGAGCCAAGCGCACTCTCGTGCGGCTTCATCTGATGCTATAATTTATGAGTGGTTCGTCAAGTAGCTACGGGCTTTGCTTAGACGATTTCCATGAAATTGCAGTTCCACCACACAGAATACATAGCCTGTTTGTGACTTAGCGGTATGTGGGTCCGGCGGATACCCGGCATCGCATAGCCAATCAAGTTCAGATCTTGATTCTTTACGTAAAACAATCCGAGGTCCTTGCTACCTTGGAGGTATCGGAAAATGTCCTTTATGCCCTGCCAATGCCTTTTGGTGGGCTCAGACTGCATGCCTTGCTAACGAGTTCACGGCAAATGCAATGTCCGGTCTAGTGCAGTTTGCTAAATACATGAGTGCTCCCACTGCACTCAAGTATGGGAATTCGGTCCCAGGACTTCTCTCCCTCTTCCCTTGGTCGGAAAGGATCTTTTCTTGCTGTAAAGACCTACCAATCATCGGTACTTTCGAGGAAATGCCTTCTCAAGCCAAACCTTTCAAGCACCTTCAGGTGTAGGTCGTGATGTACCAAGACTCCTTCAGGACATGCTCAAGCTGCAAGCCTAAGCAAAACTTGGTCTTGCCCAAATCTTTCATTTCAAATTCGACTCCAAGTAGGAGCTTGCTTCTTTTATGTCTTCAATGTCCGATGATATTCAGATCATCTACATACACAGAGATTATAGAATCCATTCAGGATCGCGTATAAATACACAAGGACAGTCTTCATTGTTCGTGTAGCCTTTCTTGCGAGAGAAAGTCGCTCAAACGATTATACCACATTCTTCCAGTTGTTTGGTCCATACGGTGACTTTACGAGTTTCACTGTGCAGATTTCTATTTGCTCTGTCTTGGTTGGAGAGGAATTCCTTGAGGACTTTCATGTAAATCTCGAATCCAAGTTACCGTAAAGGTATGCGATCACAACATCCATCAATTTCATTTCCAAATTCAGGTTCACTGCCATTGAGATCAAATATCTAAAGGTAATTCCACTCATGGTGGGAGTAGGTTTCTTCATAATCAACTCCGGGCGTTGAGTGAAACCTTGGGCTACCAGCCTTGCTTTGTATCTCACTACTTCATTTCTTTCATTTCTCTTTCGAACAAATACCCACTTGTGCCCAACGGGTGTATGTGGGGAGGTGTGCGACATACAGCCCAAACACCTCTCTTTTATTCAGAGATAGCAATTCGGTTGCTATTGCCTTCTTCTAATCTTCCCAATCTGATCTTTTCTTACATTCAATGAGCGATGCAGGCTCGGGATCAAGATCGATGATGGTGGCAATTTTCTTTCGAAGTAGATATCGATATTAGTCGTTGTCCTATTCAGGGACTCTCCGTGTGCACATAATTTATAGCTATTTCTTCATGAGTTGCTTCTTCGGAGCTTCACCTTGCGACGCTTCTTTTAATTGCGGTGGCAAGTCCCTTTAGTTTTCGGCTCCGATGTGTGCGCACACATCCATGCCGATGGGGATATTCAGATCCGGTATGCCCTTTTCTGAAGGTGTCATACTTGTGCCAGGTCTCAACTGGCTCCCCTTCTCATTCTGGGGGACTTCAATGATCGGCTGTGATAAATCCCTTTTATCCTTTTTCACGGCGTCCCGGTTACTGGACTCGAGGAACCGGAGTTCTCGTCCCTTTATTCGAGGCCTCGGATGGGATTAGGATACCTTCAATTTTCTTTGGTATTTCAACCCTCTCCGGTGCATTGCGTGCAGGCACATGCGACTTAATCACGCTCTTCAAATCACTAAAGTGATCGGGCAGTTGATTTGCTAATGCTTGCAAGTCGATGATCTTCTGGACCTCTTTTTCAGTTTCACTAGTGCGTGGGTCATGCGCATGAATTCCCGTGGCTTCCCACGTAATTTCCCGACATTTTTCATCAACGGGTTGATTTCCTCCCCCTAATGACGGGAAATTATCCTCATCAAAGATGCAATCAGCGAAGCGGGCAGTATGCAAATCTCCAGACATGGGTTCCAAATACCTGATTATGGATGCGATCTCATAACCAACGTATATCCCGATCTTGCGGAGTGGGCCCATTGCGATTCATTGCGGAGGTGGTATCGATGACGTAAACCTTACATCCAAACCTCCTAAGATGGGAAACTTTCGGTGGTGACCCTTGCGCTAGTTGCATAGGTGAATGGATGTTGTAGGCGAAGGTCTAAGGTTGATGAGATTCGCTGCATGAAGGACTGCGTGTCCCCAACATGTAGCCGCAAATTACTTTTATGCAAGAGGGTCGGGCAATAAATTTAATTCTTTTAATTAAAGCCTCGCCAAACCGTTCGGTATGGACATACGATCGAGTGCTCAACGCAATTCCCATCGCCATGCAATAATCATCAAATGCCTTGAAGTAAATTCTCGGCGTTGTCCATTCGATGGACTTGATATGATGATCAGGAAACACATTTCTGATGCGAATGATCTGCGAGATCAATTTTGCAAAGGCGTGGTTTCTTGTGGACAATAAACCCACATATGACCACTTCAAAGAAGCGTCAATGAGCACCATGAAATACTTAAATGGCCCTGAGACGGGCTGAATGGGACCGCAAATGTCTTCCTGGATGCGTTCCAAGAATGCAGGGACTTTATCCTTCACTTTCAGAGTGGAGGGTCTAGTTATTAGTTTCCCGGTGGCACATGCAGGGCACACAAAATCTTCATGATTCGGGAAATTCTTCACATTAATATTATGCCCATGCGAGTTATTTATTATGTTTCTCATCATCCTAAGACTTGGGTGGCCTAATCTATCATGCGAAAGCAGAAGAGTTGAGCTTCTAAACACCTGTTTTGAGCGATTATGCAGCAGCGCTTTAATTGTGGTATAATATAGCCCAGTTTCAAGTGAAGGAAGCTTTTCTAATATTCTTTTGCCATTCTCTTCGCACTTTGTGATGAGCAGGTATTCCTTACCGTACTCTTCGTCAGTCTCAACGTGGAAACCATTGGCGCGAATATCCTTAAAACTTAGGAGAGTTCTAGTCGATTCTGGGTACAATAAGGCTTCTTCAATGACCAAAGTTGTGCCCATGGGAAGTATAATTGTGGCTCTTCGAACCGATTATACATGCATCGCTCCGCGATTGTCGTAAGGCGCCATTGCTCTTACTGGATCGATGGAAATACTTAGTCTCTCTTAAGATGGTATTCGTTGTGCCGCTATCGGCAAGACATACTTCCTCCATAGGGCGCCACACGCGTTCTAATATAACGTATTTAATTAACATGTATCAGAAGGCATTCAACACATAAATAAAATACGCAAAAATCAGAACATAACATGCCATCATGAACTGAATAAATGAATGCTTTATTCCTAAATCATCCAACCATTACGAGAAAGCAAAATCCTAAAGCACCGACCATGCAAGTTCTAAACTTGTCCATTTAACACAAAATAAATGACAATTAACGTCTCATGCATTCTGTGCATCAGACGGAATCAACTAGAAAATCATCGACTTCTTCGGCTATTTTCTCAGCAGTGACATTCTCTTCAAGAGAGATCATGGCTGTGGCTGCCTCTAAGTCGTAAGGGGGTGCTGCTGCCGGGATGGACTCAACTCGCATCATTTCCGGCAGCGCCGAGCTGCCGCCCTCAATGACTGCAAAGTGGGCTTCAGGTTGCCCTTTGCCATTCTTCTTCTGAGCTTGGTGGGCATCAATGACATGTTGCGGTGCTTTGCATATCCGCGACCAATGTCCCCACTTGCCACATTTGTAACAACCCTGGTTCTGCTGGCCATAGGTCTTGTCACTCTTTTTAGCCTTTTTGTCGTTTGGAGCATCGACTTGCCTTTAGGCAACGATCTTACCCTTCTTCCCCTTTTCTTCATTAAGGGCTTTCGCACCTTGAGGTCGCTAGCGTTGGCTTCATGGCGGCGGAGCGCTTGTGGCTGCGAGGCGTAATTCTTGCGGAGAAGTTCGTCACGAGCCTCGACTACTGCATCATATCAATCAATTCGGCATACTCCTTGTAGCCGTTTGGACGATAGTTGCGGGCAACCTTTGATAAAGATGGGGTGGAAAGTGGGCGAGGTCTTCTCGATCTTACGGTCCTCTGTGATCTCCTTGCCACAAAGTTTAAGGTTTGTACAAATCACGTGCAAGGTAGAATTGTACTCCCGACCGCTTTAAAGTCGGCAAACCTCGCCCGATCCACTCCGCTCGCTTGAGGAAGAATGGTGTACTTGAGCCTCTCAAACCGCTTCTTGAGTGCGGTCGAGTGCTAGCGCATTTCTCTCTGCCATATACTCATTCTTGAGAGTTGAGCAGAGATGGTGCCTGAGAAAATGAAGTGCCTGATCATTCTCCTCAGGTGTGGGTGTAGCGTCTTTCTGTCCGCTTATCCCAATAGCTGCACCGAGCTTCCGGCCCCCAAGCACAATCTCGACATCGGATGCCCATGTCAGATATTTTCGGCCATGCTGGGCCAGCTCCTCGAACTCCCGGTTCGAAATTCCAGTCATCTACATGTGTATGAATGAAATAAAATAAGTTTACTGCAGGTAAACATGCATGGAAAATCTACTACAGGTAAATAAAGTGGTGCAATAGTTTCCCATAATGTTTCATAATTTTCTGTGCATTTTCTATAATTTTACTGCTAATTTCAGTGATTAAAAGCAATTTAAACAATTACAATTAACCAAAAACAGTAAATAAATACAGAAAATAATAATGGCAGAAATAAATATGCTTCAAATGCAGAAAATAATGCAAAATTCGAATTCCCGAGGCCCTTTTATGCTAAAAAACGAAATTTCAGCAAATTCTGCAATTCCAGGGGATTTTTACGCAAAAAATTTCAATTCAGAGAAAATTCGCGCAATTTTCTGATTTACCGAGGGGTATTCTGCAAAAATCTGGACCCACTCGTAAATTTCGAGGCTTATACGTAATTTTTGAAACTACGATGCCTTTTATGCAAATTTTAGGACTCAAATGAGATATTTAAGGGTCTATCGGTGATTCACTGAAAATATGAGGACTTCTTTGCAATTTTTTCTCTCTCCCGGTGGGCCGATTCGGCCCATTATTTCGCCCTGAGCGGCCCACTCCATCCGGTTCATGGAGAGGCAGGGGTAGGGTTTCCCCTACCCCTGTTCACATGGGTGACGTCGCGCGAGGGGGAACCGGCCGGCGGTGCACGGAGCGGCGGCTCAGAGCGCGGCGAGCGAGCGCAGCGGCCGCTGCCGGCCGGTGCGGGTGGAGCGAGCGCACGCACGGACAGCGGCGGCGGCGCCCGTCGCGGTGCGGGAGCGAAGCGCGCGGTCCAGCGGCTTTAAAGCGCGGATGCGGCGCCGGTGCCGTCTGGCGGCGCGGCGGGCGCGTGGCGGCGCCATGCGGGCGGTCGGTGTCGCGGCGGCGGCGGCGCGCGAGGTGGCTGGCCGCGCGCAGACGCGCGCGGGCAAATCTTTGGCGTGAGGGGAGGCGAGGATTGCCATCCCTGGCGTGCGGCCAGCCGTAGCGCTCATGGGGCCAAGGCGGCGACCTCGGGCAAGGCGGCGACGGCGTGGGGGAGAAGCGAGCGGCGCGGCTACGGGCGGCGGCGAGGCTTGCGCACGCGGGAGTCGGAACATCGGCGAGCGTGGCGAGCGCGTGACGGCACGGCATCCACGGAGCGGCCACGGCGACGCCATGCGGCCGTCGGCGGAGCCTAGGCGGCGGGGCGGCGCAAGGTAGCGGCGGCGATCCGGTGGCGGTGGCGCCGCTACTGGCGCGCGACGGAGGAGGCGACCAGCCGGCGAGGCGGGAGGATTCGGCAGCGGGCGCACTCGGCGCAGGTGGGCCCATGCGGGGCGCGCGAGACCGAGGTAGCGGAGGCATCGCCAGCGCATGCAGCGCGGCGTGGGAGGCCGCGGCCATGCGTGGCCGTGAGCCAAATCCCCTCCCTCCTCCTTTTTTTCAGATCTCTGATCTTTGTGCATGAACTAAACAGAAACTCATGCATATATATTCTTGTGCTTATGATCATGCAGGATCAAACAACACTGTGCAAAATTTCTAATCTACGATGCAATCAACATCTACCCCGTTTTCGCAATCTACCGATCGACATTGTGCCGGCGACTTCAAGTCTGCTCGCGGTAGATTAGGGCGGATTTGCATCGTTCTACAGCGCAATCAACATCTACCCCGTTTCACAATCTACCGATCGGCATTGTGCCGGCGACTTCAAGTCTGCTCGCGGTAGATTAGGGCGGATTTGCACCGTAGAATTTCAATCTAGAATGCAAAAGAAAATACAGATTCAAAAGCGATCTAGAAAATTCAATCGTAGCCGATGATTACCTCGTTCACCGGAGCGAAGTCGTCTTGATAACGTGTTGAGGAACCGACTGGGGACGATCCGGCGATTCCTCCGCTTAGAACAAGAATGAATCAATCACGAATCACGAATAATAGATTGAACACGAGAGGTAGAGAGAACTCCTGGTCTTTCTTTATTGCTTTAGATTGCATCGGGTACATCATGAGGGGGGTCTAGGCCCCTATTTATAGTCTACGGTGGGGGTGCCCAATCAGATAAGGACTCCAGATAGAGTCCTGGTTTCCTAACAGAACTCAAGGGTTAGAACCAGGGTTAAATATTTCGGCCAAAACTTCGACGAATTCAGTGGGTGCCAAAAGGCAAATAATTCAACCAAAATTTACCCAAATTTATCTCTATTAGAAATTTATGTAAATTTTGTTTGGTTAATTTTTATCAAAATTCAAATGATATTTGAATGATTCATCCAAAATTCCAGTTCACTGGCCACGCCGTTTGCTCTGGATTCAGTAGGCCGTGGACCCATGGGTTAGAGCCAGGGTTTAATATTTCGGCCGAAATTTAGGTGAATTCGGTGGGTGCCAAAAGGAAATTTAGGTGAATTCGGTGGGTGCCAAAAGGTAAATAATTCGACCAAATTTTAGCTAAATTTATCTCTATTTGAAATTTATGTAAATTTTGTTTAAATTTTGATTAAATTTTATCAAAATTCAAATGATATTTGAATGATTCATCTGAAATTTTGGTTGGGATAAATGAAATTTTAAATTTTCGTTCATTTCGCCGGCTCCGAAATTTTTTGCAGGACGAATTAATTTTCCTTGTTTAGAACTTAGAGCGGGTTGAGCCTGTGGTTTGAACCCATACGTCGAAGTTGGTGTGGGTTGGTTTTGCTTGTGGGTTGGTTTGGTTCGGGTGCTAGAAGTGAAGTGGTTCGGTTTGGAAGATGCGTTATGTTGAGGAAATGGGTTGGGGGCGGTTGTGAGTTGGGTTTCAGCCCATTAACAGCACTAATATTCATGGTTTTAAAAATCAGACCGGTGAGCGAACGGACAGCCTGCCGGTTCACTGGTCCGACAGTCGGTTTACCAGTTGAACCGCCGCATTTTTATATATTAAGTAGTTTGTTCGTTTGGCATTGTTTTGACGCCTAAAATGCAATTATGCAGTTGTATGCAGCAAGAATCTCACAGCTAAATGTCGAAATCTCAGAACAAAGTCTCCGAATAACAAAAGATTCATAGTGAAGAGAGCTGAAAAGCTACTACTAAAGAAGTATGCATCTTCGAGTTAGAAGCCAGTGTTTTAAATCTCCGGTTATGACGTTTAGCGGATGACTTCTCAAACAGCTAATAGCGGAGCTAAATGAGGCTATAGCGGGTTATAACGGCTAAATTATACATGAACCCAAATAGCTTCATCTGTCTAAAACAGCTATAGCTATAGCCGGAGATTTAAAACTATGCTAGAAGCTCAAAAGGACTTCAGAACAACACGAGGCGTACAGCAACAAATAAATGAACGATTCGTGAATACCTTGCGAACAAAAGCCTTGGCTTGCGGTGGCTGTATCCTGCGGCTTGCGTAGCTTCACAGCTTGCATCCTCGCTCTCTGGCGGTGAAGCTTTAGCGCCGGTGCCGCCAGCTGATTCCGTGAAGCATTGCTGCCGTGACTCCATGAAGCCTCGCCGGTACACGGCAAGTCTCGCCATCGCCTGGGTGCGTCGCGCCGAGCCCACGCCGTGAAGCCCGGATGCAGAGGCGTAACCACCGGAGGAGTTTAGTAAGACTTAAGTCTTACTTAGTAAAAATAGAAAGAGAGATTAACAAACCTAAAGAAAAGTTAGTCCTCCTTGATGAGAAAGTTAACAACAAGTATGAAATTAAAGAAAGAGGAGGAGGAGGAGGAGGAGGAGGAGAAGAAGAAGTAAAAATCATAAAATTAAAGAAGAGCTAATCAATCAATTAATCAAAGAAAGAAAGAAAGAAAATGAAATAATATATGTAAATCATAAAATTAAAAAAGAAGAAGAGGAGGAGTAGTGAGAATCATAAAATTAAAGAAGAGAAAATCAATCAAAGAAAGAAAGAAGAAAGAAAGTGAAATATATATGAACATTCTTGAGTCCAGGGATGACGGTGGAACCTCTGGTTGATCTTCTCCCTCCGCCACCGCTCTGCTTCTGATAGCTAGCTCTGGCGCTTTCTATTATCGAGGTACCTTCTTTCTATTTTTCTATTTTTCATTGTTTTCTCTATCCAATTTATAATTTCTATATAAATTTGAAATTTTATAAAAGTAAAAGACTAATTTTGTGTCAGTTTAGTTTAGACTTATAAATAATTCAGTTTATCCTCAATTTTATTTCTGATTTCACTGCTGCCCGGACGGGAAAGGCAGATCAAGATTCAGGGGGGGGGGGGGGGTGGGGGGCGGCAACAGAAGAGTGGCGGCGGCGGCATTTTACGAAGGAAAGCATAGCACAGTACAAAGGGCGGCCCTAAATCCCATCAATTTCTCACTTTTCCCATCTTACCCCTGACTTTACAGCACAAAAATAATGAAAACGAGGGTATTTTGTGTCCTGGACAAAACCCGCACGGTTTGTTTCTCTGGTTTCGCAAAAACCAGCCGGTTCACCCGCTTTTTGCCGGTCCGAGGTGAACCGAGTCAACCAGGTCACTGGTTCCAGTTGCCAGTTGGTGCGAATAGCTCCCAATCTTTACCCTCCGAGCTCCCTCCATGGCGCCACTGGATGCAGCAGTCAAAACTACCACCACGTCACATGAAAACTAGGGTCGATTTGTGTTTGGAGGTATATATGGTTTCGACGATTGAAGGGTGTTGGATGTTTGGTTTTGAAATTAAGGGTTAATTTTTAGAATTAGATCATGGTTCAATATTGTAAAGTGGATCTTTCCCTTGTAACTTACAGAAAAACATGTATATTGCTCCCTTACTCTTCAATCAGTCTAGTTTTAACCTTGAACTCGTAATCGATCTACTCGACGCACTCAAGCTATTGAATCCAGACCACATGAGCATTCGAATTCATGTCCTAATCCAACCGGTTTCATGTATGTGACGATGGCAACGATTTTGACTTGCAAGCGCTTAGTCATCTCCCCGACCCACCAGTCAGCAGACAGCAAGAAAATGATGGGACCCACCAGTCACAAGGCTTGTTCATTCTCCGTGGCCTTGTCCGTTTCAGCTTTTAAAAGCTGTTTTCGACTTTTCTACAGTAACTAATTTTTAAACAGAGTATTTTTTTAAGATAGAATCTACTAGTTAATTATAATACATACTTTACTGACTTCATTTATATCGGCAAAAATCGCACGTGAGTTTCTGTTACTCTGTAATCTCTCGTACAAACAGCCCAAAAGGCACAACCCGCAGCCAAAAGCCACGAGCCGCAGCAAAAAAACATGCCCTATATGCAGTTCACCACAACAGTAGGCAAAGGAGGGTCAGACTCTTCGGCCTTCGAGCCCTGCCACCGACGGCTACTGTAACATCCTGAAAATTTAAATCTAGAAATGTGAAGTTTTTGAATTAATTTTTGCAATGAATTTTATTTGAATTTGGAGTTTATGGGATTTTCCTGAAAAATTTGATGAAGGTTCCAAAAGCTAAAGAGGAAACAAACATGTTTAAATATTAGAAAATTAAAATCTAAACTAAGAATCTGAAAAGATGATCCATAAAATACCGAAAGAGAATTGGGTGTAAACATGAAATCTCATCTCTAAAAATAATGGCATGGATGACAAGGAGGTGAACAATTAAAATGCTAACCTATATGGGGGTGTGTGTGTGTGTGTGTGTGTGTGTGTGTGTGTGTGTATATATATATATATATATATATATATATATATATATATATATATATATATATATATATATATATATATATATATATATATATATGAAAAGACATATTAAATTTCTGTATTTACAAATATGTGCCAAAAATATAAATACAAATGTAGGTGAACAAAAGGGAAGAAATAATATACAAGGGCATTAAGGAGAATAAGAGCAAAAAGGGAAAAAGGAAATTAAAAAGAAAAAGGGGGGAAAAGATGAAGCCAGGCCGGCCATCACCCCGGCCCAGCCCGCTCCCCGCGCCCGTCCCTCTGTCTCGCGGGCCCCGCCTCCACCCGCGCCCTTCCTCTGTCACCCGGGCCCCGCTCCCTCGCGCCTCCTCTCTCTGGCCAGCGGGCCCGACCCCGCGCGCCTGCCTTCTCCCTCCTCCTTTTTCCCCGCATGCCTGGCTTCTTCTCCGCCGCTCCACGCCGGTCAAAAGCCGTGCGACCTGGGGGCGCCCGACACGGCTGACGTGCGGAGCTTCCCCGAATCCCGCCGCATGCCCCGCCGCCATCGCGCTGCCGCCGCCGCCGCCTGCCAACGCCACCCGACCGCGCCGCCTGTCCTCGACGTGCGCGCACGTCGTTGCCTTGGCAGCCGCGCCCCGCTTGCCTATAAAGCCCAGCCACCCTTCCATTCACTTCGCCACATCCACCTCTTCCATTTCCCGAATGCAATCGAACCCGAGCCCTCTTAATCGCCGGCAACCCACCATCTTCCCCAACTCTGGCAGACCCCCTTCCCGTCGGTCCAGGCCATTAGAATCCAATTACTTGTGCCCGCGGCACCTACGGAGCAAGGCGAAGCTTCCCCGACCCTTGCCCGAGCTCCCCGTCGCCGAGAGCATTTCCGAGCCATCGCCGCCACTCGTCGCTGACCTGCCTCCGACACTCCCCGGCCCTCGCCAACCCCTCCAATGGACTCATCCCGGCGCGTGCGACGCATTTCCGCCGTCACCCACCTTCCTCCGACCACCCTTTGCCGCCGGCACCGCCGCCTCCGAGCCTCCTCTGCTCGACCCCCGCTCCAAGTTGGTTCAACAAGAAAACGCACCCATATAGATCAGGAAACACCGAGAGGCTCCCTGGCTAGCTGCGCTATCTCCTTCCCCCCATACTCCCTCGACCGCGCGCGTTCGAGCCCCCGGCTCCGCAGCGTGCCGAGGTCGAGTTTTCTCGATTTTTAATCGGTAAGGGGTGGGCCCCACCTGTCAGAGATTTAATATTTTTAGATTTAATTAAACTGAAAACTTTAAATGGGCATAACTTATTCATTTTAACTCCAAATTGAATGAGACAAATTTCTAAATTCAAGATCTATCCAATGGAACTAAAATCATGATTTTTAGAGTTTATTTGAATTTTTGGTGTTATTTGGTTTGATTTGTTAATTTTCTTTTATCCAAATTTTTGCGCACGTTAAAATAGCATACGAGGCTCAAGAGGAGGAAGCTGCGGCAGCAACCCTAGACGCTCGAGACAACCAAGAACCAGACCACTGTGACCAAGGCGAGTCAATACTTTGATCATGTTGAACCTACATTTTCTGCAAACTATTTTTGTTTAAAGTATCAAATTGCATGCTGTTATTTTATATGCAAATACATGTTTAATTTAATATTCTAGTTATATGCCCTTTATTTAACTTGATTAATATTACACATTCCTTAGAATAGTTGCTTATGTGAACCTTGTCGCCCTAGCAAAAATTATAATAGTAATCTTTCGAAAATAAGTCCATAATTATATGCCATGCTTAGTATTGCTTAGATACTCATGGGGCGCGAGAATGCCCAAGCAACACTTTTAATCCTGAGAAAAATTGGTTGCGCAGTCATGGTGGTAATGACTGGTGTGTGTTGGATATGGTTATTTTATATTCCCAAAAACCTCAAATTGCTTATTTATCTGGGCGGATGGTTCGGGGGTATGGTGCAGGGGTGCACGAGAGTATGGTTTGTGGTAGAACCGCCCAGATATCACTAAGGACTGAATCTTGTCATGACCTCCTGTGTAAAACAGTACAACCACAAGTCTGTAAAGTACAACTTGGCTTAGTAGATTTACCAGATCCTGAAAGTCATTCTCACAGGTGGAGGTGTGAGGTAGTGCAAGCGGCTGTTTGTGTGACGGCTTGAATAAGACACTCGCAGAGGGTGAAGTTCTACTGTGGCGGGCTAGCAGGGGACGTAGCCAGCTGCTAGACGTTCAGAAGGAGAACATCCCGCACAACGTATGGGACCCATCACAAGTGGGAGCGACCCATAGGGTGAAATGATGGAAGGGGCGAGGTACTTTGAATGGTTACTGTGACAGTCTGCTCAACCACATGACTAAGGAATCGTGTGGGGCAACAAGTTGGTTGTCTCTTGTGGTGAAAGTGTACAAACTCTGCAAAGTCAAAACTATTCGAATAGCCGTGCCCACGGTCAACGGCGGACATGGGAACTTAACTAGATATAGTTCTGTTTAAAAATGTTTGGAAACTGGGAATGGAAACTTGTAGGGCAAAGGACCGCCCTAGTTTGAATTGTCCTGGGTGTCGTCCCAGTGGTAAGTTAAGCGGCTATAACGCTGAAAGATGCTATATGGTGCAGATGTCATGTAATGGTGGATGGAATCTGTGTCTTTATTATGTTGGTCTACTTCAAAAAAAATCTAAGTCAAGAATTTTAAACTGCTAGGTCATAGGATTTTTTTAAGTAATTGTATTCAAAAGCACTCTACGCAACATAAAATGAGCCCAAGCCATCCTTTGATAAGCTGAGCATGTTAAATATTGCATTTTGTGTGTTGGCTCACTGAGCACGGTGGATTTGGGCTCACACTCGCATTACCCAAAATAGAGACGTAGGACCACTATGCCTATGAAGACGCCCCTGCAACTGAAGGGAGAATCGACGAAGGAAATTAGGGCGTAGCGCTACGTATTTTGGTCATAGACAAGTAGACCGTGGCCGGATGTGTACTTATATTATCAAAGCCTTGGTAATATAAAATGCACATCTTACCCCTCAGTCGCTTGCCTGTGGTTATGGTCTTACTTTTGCTTTTGTCTCCGCTGTTTATCTGTAATGATGACATTTGGCCAAAGCGACCCTTTTGTAAACTCTCACCTGACGTGGTGTATTTTAATTCTATAATATTATTAATGTTCATGCGATGTATGATGTGATTCAGTAATGTACCTGTGTGCACTATCTACTGATCCAGGGAATAGTGCGGTAAACACAGTAGATTCTGGATTGAAAAATCCGGGTCTGACAGCTACTGCCTCCAAGGCAACCATGGTGATGCGACGAAGCATCTTGCCTTCCTCATTGTGCCACCTGCCACTTCCTACGCGTGGGCCGTAGCATCGCACAGTCACACTAACCTTTGTAACTAGGAGTACAAACAGGTTGGATTTGGACATATATTGCTTATATCATATTCTAGCCCACTTTTTTCTTAGATTCGGAGTTGGATACGGCAAAACCAGATATAAATATAAATTCGGAGTATTTAGAGTTTCGAATAAGGTATCGTTAGCACGGATACATAACAGTTTCGGATTGAAAATGGATAATATATGCAGATAATTCGATAACTGATAAATTAGACACGAGATAAATTCATACACAAATACATCTTTGAAGAGAAGAATTCTGATCATTACCGCCAATCTTACCAACTTGGCTTTTGGTCTCCGGAACTTGCTCAGTATCTGTTGCCTCCTGCCTCCTGCGCCTCCTGCTCAAGAGCTGTAGTAGCGAGATCACCATGAGAATCAGGCCTGAATCTTTCTGTTGACCTTCTGGATTGGTGTACTCTAGGTCTTGAGTAGTATACTAGCTTTACATGAGCATCATATGCGGTTACAGTTGCTAGTAAGGTGCTCTAAATTGTACAGATGATGGTATTTTTTCAGACTGAATCGTACACATGATGGTATTTTTTCAGAAGCAGTCATGATATTTGCATGTCTAACGTACAAGAAAGAACTTATTGTGAAAGCCAACATGAGGAGCTCATCGTAAAAAATAGCGGTAGCAACATCTTCGAAGATGCAACTGGGCCACCAAAAAAATATACTTCAAATAACATATTGAGATTATTTGTTTGATGGAGTTATGTGCTATAATGCATGAATATTGCTTCATTTGAGATAATGTAATATCCACCTACAATATTATGTTTCAGAGCTTTCTCCTTTAGTTTTGATTCGTGCAATTCACTGCCTAGATATAGAATGCCGTTAACAAAATATATCAGCCATCTTGAACAAAAGCACACCCAGAAAACAAAAGGAAATGACATGTGTAGTCACTACTACAGAAAGGCTAATAGTAGACGCCAAATCATAGACGGTTTTGTGAAACCGTCTGTAATGTACACTATTACAGACGGTTTTAATTTGAAGGCCGTCTGTGGTATTTGTGGTGGGAAAAAGGAGTATCACGCACGGTTCTTATCGCTGAACCGTGCGTGATATCGAATATCACTGAGCGGTTTTATTAAAACCGCTGCGTGATAATCTGAGATTATCACGACGGTTTTTATTAAAACCGTCGTGTTGTGTAGACTATCACAGACGGTTGTTGTTAAGAACCGTCATAATGTTCACTGACGGTTTTTAACAAGAACCGCTTGTGATGTCCCTTTGTCTGTCATATTCATTTCATGATCGAGGTTAATATATAAGTACACATTGCTTCTAATAACTTAACTACGAACTCACGAGACAAGAGATCACAAATTAAAGGCAAATTTATTAGTTTCAATTAGATGCAAATTTTCTACAAATGTCGCACAGTAAAGAGTTTCCCTGATTGTAATCTTTTGGGCTTCGACGCTTCTTCTTCGACGTTGGGACTTGGAGGATCAGCGCTGAATTCTCGAACGCCGTTAAGATTGCCCTTGTCCTCGCAGACTTCCTCCCCGCAGCTGGGCAAATGATCAGCAGATCCATAATGTCATAGAGGATAGCATGAAAAGATTCCTCGACCGCCGCCGCTTGATCGGCAAGGCTATCCATCGATCTCGCCATGCGTGTAGAGCTTCTTCCGCATTGCGCATTGTGGAGAAGAACCGTGGTGAGGGCTGTTTCCTTTCTTGAGCGGCGAGACGCTCCGTCGACGGCGGAGGATCAGTCAAGTCGACGGATGCAAGAAAGTCGGGAAGGAGAGCAGGCGGTGCGGAGAAGCCGCCCAGATGCAAATTGCTGGCCGCTTTGTGTAAGGTTCCGTTCGAACAATTCGTGATGAAGCAGATGAGAGGAAGGAGATGATCACAAGAACAGTAGTAGAAGCCATGTTGTATTGTATATTGTATTGTACGACGTAGAAGAGACCTGGATTAGCGCGCATATTTAACCTTTTGCACGCACGGTTCAGTATACCCAAACATTAATGATATAGACGCTCGTATAACGATCGAGAGACGTTAATTAGACGATCGAAACACGAAGCGTTCTTGCATCGAAACACGCGCGGCGCTTCGGTATGAAGCTTATGACGCGATTTTTATAAAAACCGCTCGTGATAAGCTGGTTATCACAGACGGTTTTAGTGAAAAACCATCTGTGATAATGACTAAGGCATTTATTGCGCTGCTCAGACCGCATATGTCTTCATTTCGATCCAGATCTAGCCACTGCTGCGCACTTTTTCACTCGGGAGGATGCTAGGCGATTTCGAGCCGCTTAATTTGGTGGGAAGAGGCGAGATTGAGCTTTGAATTAAGATTCAGACTTTCCTGGTTGCTGTAGATATGGTTAGTAATGAAATTTATTTTTTCTTTAATTGCATTACAATTTAGGTCTAAGTAATCCATGAGTGGTTACTGAAGATGGTTAATTTGCAAAATTGTTGGTTATATAATAGATGTTGTGTTTGTAATATGAATTGAGCTAGCAAATTAAGTCTCAATATAATAAATGTGGCCGGTATATATGTAGTTATAATTAGTTAATCTAGATTTTAATACTAAGTTGTTATAGATGTACGTAACGTAGGACCGAAGCTGGATGTATGCCGCGAGCCGTGTGAGTGAAGAGTACATTAATGGCGTTTCTGCTTTTATAAGAGCCGCCGTGGAGGATATGTTGAATAAGGGGGTAGAATATATGTGCTGTCCATGCATCGATCGAGAATTTGAAGATGTTTAAGAACCGAGGCAAATTGAAGCGCACTTGATTCGGAGGGTTTCAAAAGGATTATACGTGTTGGACCAGTCATGGCGAAGTGAATGATCATATGCCGCCGGATGACATCGCCGGTGAAGTGAATGATATGCCCCCGGATGACATCACCGGTGAAGTGAATGACATGCCGCCGGCTGATGTCGATTGTGGCTCGGATTCGGATAGGTTGCACGATGATAATCTGGATCATATGCTTCGCGATGTAGAAGAGAACTATGATGAGAGAGAGTATGTTAAATTCCGTGGCTTGATGGAGGACTTAGAGAAACCTTTGTACACGGGCTGCAAGTACACGAGGTTGTCGGCCGTGCTTGAACTGTTGAAATTGAAGGCAAGCAACGGTTGGTCCGAAAAGAGTTTCACGGCGCTGCTAGGTCTTTTAGCGGACATGCTTCCGGACGGAAATGAGTTGCCTAAAACCACGTATAAAGCCAAGAAGGTTCTTTGTCCGTTGGGAATGGAAGTAGAAAGAAATACAGCAAGCCCCGAACGACTGTATCCTCTACCGTAAAGAGTATGCAAACATGCATGTATGTCCGTGTGCAACGCATCCCGATACAAACGTAACAATCAATCGATGATGGCGAGGAACAGAGGCGAAGAAAGCACCTCCTGCTAAGGTGGCTTTGTATTTTCCTATAATTCCCTGTTTGAAAAGGTTTTTTGCAAATCGAAAGGAAGCAAAACTGCTGCGTTGGCACTCGGAGGAGCGCAAGAAGGATGGAATGATAAGACACCTTGCTGATTCCGTGCAGTGGAGAAACATCGATAGGAGTTTTGCAGAGTTCGGTGCAGAACCAAGGAATATAAGGTTTGGACCGAGTATAGATGGAATGAATCTTTCAGAGCATGAGCAAATGACATAGCACATGGCCCGTGAATCTCGCATCTATAACCTTCCTCCTTGGTTGTGTATGAAGCGAAAGTACATTTTGCTGTCGATACTTATCCAAGGCCCAAAACAACCTGGGAATGATATCGATGTGTTCCTAGCACCGTTGGTGGAAGATCTAAAAGTGCTGTGGAACGAAGGGGTACATGTATGGGATGCATACAACCGAGAGAACTTCACTCTGCGCTCCTTATTATTCTGCACCATAAATGATTATCCTGCCCTTGGTAACCTATCGGGCCATAGTACAAAAGGTGCCAAAGCTTGTACTCACTGTTTAGATGGTACCGAGAGTGTGTGGCTGAGACACTCACGCAAAACCGTCTACATGCGTCACCGCCGGTTCCTTCGGAGGGCTCACCCATACCGCAAGATGAAGAAACAATTTGACGGAGAGAAGGAAGACGGTTCAGCTCTAAGGCATTTAAGGGGACACGAGGTTTATGATATGGTTAAGGATTTAGATGTTGTCCTCGGAAAGGGACGTAAATTGAGGGCTCATGAGAAGAACACCTGGAAGAAGAGATCAATATTTTGGGACTTACCTTATTGGGAGTACCTAGATGTTCGCATCGCATCGACGCCATGCACGTAGAAAAGAATGTGTGCGACAACTTGATTGGTCTCTTACTGAACATCCGTGATAAAACAAAGGACGGTGTTAACGCACGGCTTGACTTGGCTGACATGGACATCAGGCTTGAGTTAGCACCGACAAGCACTGATAATGGACGAATGTACCTTCCCCGCGTGTTACACTCTATCCAAGGTGAGAAAACAGAATCGTGCGGTGCTTGCATGGTGTCAAAGTTCCGTCTGGTTACTCCGGCAACATGAAGAAACTTGTTTCGATGCAAGATTTGAAGTTAAATGGCATGAAGTCTCATGATTGTCATGTGCTGATGACACAGATGCTCCCTATTGCAATTAGAAATATTTTTCCGATCAAAGTCCGAGAGACAATCATGAGGCTATGTTATTTCTTTAACACAATTGCTCGAAGGTCATCGATCCCAAGGACTAGATGCTCTGCAGACGAGGTGGTGATGACTCTATGTCACCTTGAAATGTATTTCCCTCCTGTGTTTTTCGATATCATGGACCATCTCATTGTTCACGTTGTGTGGGAGATAAAAATGTGCGCTCTGTATTCCTACGTAGCATGTACCCATTTGAGAGGTTCATGGGAATTCTCAAGTCCTACGCACGGAATCATTCTCTCGCGGAGGGCAGCATCGTCGAAGGTTATGCAAGCGAAGAGGTCATTGAGTTTTGTGTCGATTATATGGCTCGATTCAACCGATAGGTGTCCTCAATCTCGCCATGAGGTGAGGTCAAGGGTCTCGGAACTATCGGAAGGAAAGCAATCACTCCAAATATGGACACGCACACTCAAGCCCATTTCACGGTGTTGCAACACATGACTGAAGTGGCGCTTATGTGGACCAGACAAGGATGTGCTTCGCAATGTAATCCAGAGCGGCGGATGTTTGGATCATAAGACAAGACAACCGTTGGTTCAACCAATGGTTGAAGGAGCAAATCGCTAGGAGCTCGCCGAGTGAGACGCGACATGGTTGGCAAAGGGCCAACATTTACAATTGTGACATGGCAAGGATATGACATAAATGGGTATACATTCTATACGCGATCTCGTGGATGTCAAGAGCACTAACCGAACGATGGTGTCCACATAGATGCATTCAGATCGATGGGTCGAGAAACTCGTACTATGGCTTCATAGAAGAGATTTGGGAGCTCGACTATGTGGTTTTCAAGATCCCCTTATTCACGCCGTTGGGTGCATCTCCACAGTGAAGGTTGACAAGCACGGTGTCACGACCGTGGACCTCCAACGTGTCGGGTACAAAGACGAACCATTCGCACTCGCCAATCAAGTTGTTCAAGTTTTCTATGTAACCGATCCGTAAATAAGAAACGCCATGTAGTTCTTCATGGAAAAAGAGAATTGTCGGAGTGGAGAATGTAGTGACGAGGAGGAATACAATCAATTTGACGAGTTACCTCCTTTTGGAAATGGCATAAGGGTCGACGATGAACAACGTGACGAAACTAGTTACGTACGCATTGATCATGATGAAGGGCTAATTTTTAAAGGAAATAATTAAGCAAGTACAATAAGAATGTATATGTGAAAATGTGTGACAATTTTGAGATGTATATGTGAAAATGTGTGATGTAGTCAATTTTGAGATGTATATGTGAAAATATGTGACAAAATGTATATGTGAGAATGTATATGTGTATTGGCATTTATGTATATGTGATGTATATGTGTGATGTACATGTGATGGTTGATATGAATGCAGCTGTGGTTATTGGTATTGTCTTAATAACTACAGTCGCAAAGGCTTATCACAGACGGTTCTGAACTTAGAACCGTCTGTGATATTAATATCACAGACGGTTCTAAGTTTAAAACCGTCTGTGATAGTATAACTATCACAGACGGTTATAAACTTAGAACCGTCTGTGATAACCTCCCTATATATACCCTCTAGCTAGGGTTTTCCCTGTGTGCTGCGCAGTTATTCGATCTATCTAATTTAAATCTCGAGCCCGTCGTCGCCTCCGCCTCCCCGAGCCCCTCGCCGGCCGCCTCCGTCGAGCCCGTCGCCGGCCGCCTCCCCCGAGCCCCTCATCGAGCCCGTCGCCGACCGCCTCCCCCGAGCCCCTCGCCGAGCCCGTCGCCGCCGCCTCCCGAGCCGCCACCTCCTCGATTACCGTCGCATTGTGAGCACTTTCGTGATGGACTAGGGTTTTGAGTATTGTGAGCAGTTTCTGTGATGGACTATGGTTTTGAGCATTGTGAGCATTGTTTACTGCAGTAGCTTAATTAGTTTGCTATTTGGTACATTGTTTACTGCAGTAGCTTAGTTTAATTTGCTATTTGGTACATACTACATTGGTACATTGTTTACTGCAGTTGCTTAATTAGTTTGCTATTTGGTACATATTACATTGGTACATTGTTTACTCCAGTAGCTTAGTTTAATTTGCTATTTGGTACATACTACATTGGTACATTGTTTACTGCAGTTGCTTAGTTTACATTGGTGATTATTACATTGCTTGTTGTGTTAGGTATAATATATAGTATAGGCACATAACCCCTCTCTCTGTCCACATCACCCCCTCCCTTCTCCCCCTTCCCTCTACTCCTCTCCTCTCTTCCTAACATTGAGCATCATGTTTCACTTTTCTTGCTTCCTCATTTAGTAGCGGGACGCCAAGATTAATCTTGTGCAACCCTACAATTTGAGAGCACAAATTAACCAATCAAGGACCACTCTAGTGTATATGCCACATAGACCTTGAAGGGGCATGAAGTAAGTGACACACTGAGTGTTCTGCTCAATGAACCGGATACACTAGTTTGTGTCATTTGCTTCATAGAACTTTGTTTAGAGACCTTGTAGTAATAGTATATGCCGACTCACGCCGAGATATGATGTTCACTCCCACAATCCATCTTTTTCCTTCTTAAATGCAAGGCAATTTTATTACAAAGTGCAAAAAAGACATTCAGATTCTTCATGAGCAGCTGACATAGCGAGCTTTTGGTGGCGACTATTCATCTGCTTCTTCCACTCCTTTTCTTCATCTTCGTCTCGGATCATCGCCATCGCGCATATGATCCGAGACCAGAGATGACGAAAAGGAGTGGAAGAAGCAGATGGATAGTCGCCACCAAGAAGTCGCTATGTGGTGCTCACGAAGAATATGGGAATGTCTTTTTGCACTTTGTAATAAAATTGCCTTGAATTTTATGGAAAAAGAAGGATTGTCGGGGTGGAGAATGTTGTGGATGAGGTTCCCAGATAAAGAAATCTTGCGATTGTTGCAAAAGATACATGGACCATTTGGGTGGAAAGATGACTACCAATTCGAAGCATAGCATAGCATCTGAGGCACATCCGAGGTCTGCTGCTGTGTCTTGAGGAATGCCAAGAGCTGGTCTTCAGATGGAGCATAGCATCTGAGGCACCCAAATGCTCCATGTATCTAGCCAAAAAACAGCAAATGAAGCAAGTGACATACTCTAGTGTTCCCGTTCAATGAACCAGATACACTAGTTTAGGGACTTTGCTATTTGGTTTATAGTATTAGCAACTAAAGTAGGTGCTAAGATAGGCATATCACCCCCTCTACTCCTCTCCTCTCTTCCAATTCAATATGATCACTTTCTCATCTTATCTTAATAGACCCACAAAATGAGCAACATGTCACTCGCGCATTCTTCAACATCATCGCCGGAGGCGTCCGCTCCAACATCAAGACGCCAAGGAAGAGGGCTATCGAAGAAGCTCGAGAGCCGACAGACCATCACATGATAAACGATGCCGGGTCCCTATCCTTCCTGAAAAAGCGGTAAACGATTCAACCATGGTCGAAATAGTTGCACGAGAACAATTGAGATCACATACAATTCATGGAAGAACGTGCTCGACACTCGGAAACGTGAGTCGTGGACCAAATTTTGGCATCGCTCGAGTTCCCTAAGAACACCTATACGCTATGCAACGACAAACCTACCTAGCGCGTGCAAAGCATGGAAGAACTTCAAGAGCACGCTTGTCAAGAAATACGTGGAGACGGACGAAACGCCTTTTCATAAATACCCATTCCTGGAACCACAATGGGAAGAGTTCAAGGCGATGAAGACGTCCGAAGATTTCAAAAGTATAAGTACGGCGCACAAGGCCCTCCAGGCAAAAAACACACACCCCTACAGACTTGGCACAGCTGGGTATGCGGGTAAAATCCTGCAGTGGAGGAAGGAGGATGACCTGACAGCTGCACAGGACATCGCCCCGCCGTTTTCCAATATCCCGGATGACCGCGCTCGAAATTGGATTAGAGCAAGGTCATCTACAACGACATCGGGGGACATCTCCTTTTGAAACCCTGCAGACTAGCAAGTGTCCCAGCACCTGGTAAGATATCCATAGAACTACGTAGCTTGTAATTACTCCACAATTTCATACGAATTGAAATGACATTTTGTGCTCTTGCAGGAAGAGCTGAGTTTTGAATCTACCCTGGGATCATTCCAGGGAACAAGGGAGAATGATATGCTCTCCGTGGCCCTGGGAAACAAGGAGCACCCGGGTCGTACGAGAGGCCTTGGGCTTTACGTTCCTTGGAAACATGGTTTCCAAGATGACTCCGGGATGTATCGGCGTAGGAAGAGAAACAAAGTCGAGCGTGACGCATAGCTACGAGAAGAGATCAATGAATCTCTTAGAGACGAGCTCAGATGGCTGATGTAATCAGAGATGAGGTGCGGAAACAGACAGAAAGTCAGCAGCCACTACTACCGCTCCTGTGCTAGCTAGCCCGCACAACCATCCGAGTAGCTGCGCGTCCAATCCGACGCAAACCCAGGCCAAACCAAAGCCCCCAACGACGAGATCGTGCAGATCATTCATCCTGTGGCCCAAAAGCGACATCTCCCTGAAGGCTTCTTCACCGGTGGCAGGACCAGAGCAACATGCACTGGTGCCATCTCCATTACAAGACCGATCGGTTCCACCACCGGATATCGCACTGCTATCTCCACAGTCCTATTCTCGCAGAGCAACTTGCACCGCCACCAGCAGAGGCTATAGCCGAGGTGCTACCTTCAAAGTCGACTGCCGTGAAGTCGAGTATAGCCGAGGTAGCAAGGACAGCAAGGGCAAAGCAAAGAAGACCAATGATGATATTCCGTATGCACCTTTGGCCCGCAAATTCATGCTTGGCGAGCCGTTGCTCGAGCAAAAAGACCTCCAAAAGCTACCATATAGTTGCATGCAATTGCACACGTGGTATATGCAGCATCCAATAAGCTAGAGGGAGAACGGACTTCAAGTATCATCACAAATTCACGTCGAAAGATTTACACCACTTCTTGAGTGTATGTTCGTGGTCGCTTTGAGGATTTATTCGACCGCTCACGCCAACGCTCTTGACGCCTCAATCATTCGATGCCGACGCCGTAAGTGTGTACAATCACGCTCCGTTAATGTCATACCGATAAATGTCATATCTAATTTTTTGCTTTCGTGTGTATATATATAGACACATGCTGATTAAAGCTAGATCATCCAACTCATCAGCTGGTTTCTTGGACCCACAATTGGTCGCCAAGGATACCATCGACCAGAATACACCCCTCGTCGAGAGGTACATTGCATCAGGACTGCTGGATTGCCGCAATAAGGAATATGTACTTATGCCCTTCCATCGAACTTTCATTGATTTTAATAGTAATTGTACTAAAATGGAACAAGGTATATTACCTTGATTCCCTAAGTAAGAATAAAATATACTTCACGCTTGTCACCAAGTAATCGATAGGTAAACACATATTCCCCATACATATCTACATTGTACTCTTTCTTTCCTTCCAAATGATTAAGGTTAACTTTTCGAATGACGAGGGCGCTCGCGATGTACATTGACATGGGAGGTGACTCAAGTGCGGGGCCAAAGGCCACGACACATGTTCAAGATTTTAAGGTATTCGCTATTTCACATTAATTAATCCTATGCAACAGCTTGGTACTAATGCCTCTTGAACTAACACATTCCATTTTTTTTTGCCACCAAGAAGAATTGGCAACACATGTGGATACTACGCTTGCCAACATATGGAACTACTCCTCGATTCCTTGAGGCTCAACAATCGCAAGGTTTGTCACTCTTCCCATAATTACTTCATACTTATCATGTTACATATATACGCACATTGATATTCCTATCGACAAAGTTACATACATCCCGTCAATCGCATTGAAACAATTGATCTTGGAGGGATTCGAGGAGAGTTGGTGTACTTTTGTCGACTCAAGTCATAAAGCCAGAGGACAGCTTCCATGCGCACCATGATTTCTTATTGGTCTTATCACTAAGTGCAAATGCAGTAGATCTTTTTGTAATCAGGCATTTGTTAATGCATATTTCATTTCAATTCAATTAATCGATTTGCGAAATGGATGCATGCTTTATGTTTGTGAAATGAAGTGCGATGTCAATTGGATGTTTTATGTCTGTGAAATGTATCTGAAAGGAAATGAGATGTGTGAATTGTATATTTTTTGTCTGTGATTATCTGCTTATTTCAGAGGGTATGACTAGCATTTCCTGAGGCTAGCCAATAAACAGAAATATATGTAGGGGTCGAAGGGAATATCACAGACGGTTTTTGAGTAAAAACCGTTTGTGATAGCTGATAATCACAGACGGTTTTTACTCAAAAACCGTCTGTGATGATCAGTATCGCAGACGGTTTTTTAACTAAAAACTGTCTGTGATGAGCAGTATCACAGACGGTTTTTAACTAAAAATCGTCTGTGATTATCAGCTATCACAGACGATTTTTACTCAAAAACCATCTGTGATAGCTGATAATCACAAATGGTTCGAAAACCGTCTGTGATGACCTTCGATTATCACTGACCCATAAATACAGACGGTTCACAAAACCGTCTGTAATGACGTTTTCGAACCGTCTGTGATGACCTTTTCTGTAGTAGTGAGTATGATGCTAGTAAAATACATAATGTCTTCTGCAAAGTTGACATGCACAAAAATATCTTCAGAAAACAGTCCGCACGTTAAGAGCGCCCTTTTCTTTAACCTTGTGCGTATCTTTACTATTTAATAAGTTTGAGTTGGTGGTTGGTGCATTCTCCTTCCTCACTTCTCAACCATCCGATCTGAATACTAAAATCATGACCATATATCTAATATCCCTCTCCCTCATATCTAACTACCCCTTCTCTCCACTTCCACCAACAGTTACCATCTTCCACCTCCTCTTCTACCCGATCTCTTCTACGGATTTTAAAATTTTATCATACTACATATTCTAAAACTAACGGGTGATAAAATTTGTTGGAACATGTATACAAATATGTTTTAATTTTTTTAAATATGTAGCAATGCACAGGTATTCAGCTAGTATAAACAAACTACGTAGGTTCCCCCTTGTCTTTGTTTTCGAAAAGTTGACATCAATGTTAAATTCAAATGGACACGGACTGGGAGATAAGGCTAAGAATGGGGAAACAATCTAGGCCACAAACTAGGGATCTGTTCACCGAAGACTGACTTGCACAACCGTCTTTTTGGAATAAAAGTAATTAAGGGATTTCCACCTGAATATTTTCATTTGGTAGATAAGCAACACTAATACACAGGTGGCAGATGTTTACAAAACTTCGTTTGTACTCACTCCGTAGTCCGTACACACGGGACAACACAGTGCATATACGATGTTCAGGTCCGGCCGGTTCCATCGATACCGAGCATAAAATAATTGTGCACACATCTAATCTAGAAAATGGTGATGTAACACCCTAGTTTAACAATAACTTAGAATATTACTAAAATAATAGAACAGAAAATTATATTATAAGCATTTCTGTAAATTTTTGGCAGCATTTACTTTGAAACATAGATCACTATAAGGTTCGGAACAATCTAACGAGTAGAAGAGCATGATAATCATAAGATAAAATTTAAAACACAACTATAACAACACATAAGAAGAAACCAATCATATCTTCTATAAAAGAAATAATTTCACCTCAAAGGGTGAACATTGTCATAAAACAAACTCATTTACAAAGTTCTTCTAATTAAAGCTTAAACTGCTTTATTATTAGACATAATGAGTGTCAAGGTGAAATACACAAAGTTCTAGCCCATCCCCGTGCGCCTTCGTAGAAAGTACCTTATCCAAAATTTCAATCAAATTAAAGTCTTTCATAACATTATAACACATTTTATCCAATCACTCTAGCTAGAGTAATTTATCCAAAACTCCTCTCATACAAATTCCAGATCTACCGATAATCAAATTTTTGAGCCCCTTTGTATACAATTCCAACAATTAACCATGTTAAAAAATAAATCTAAGAAATTAATATGAACACAAGTATCCATTGAAGAAATAATTCTAACAGTAACATGCACCAAGGCAATAATTCAATATCTTCCTACCTTACCATCCCAAATGGTTAGATTAATCCATTAAGACCCAAATAATCCAATGCATTTAACAAAATTTAGTAGATTGAACTATATTAAGGATTATCCATCAATTCTTCATACCTCTTTATAACCTATTAATTCCTATTAGGAAAGAGCATACTCTTAGTCAACATTCACCATGCAACTTCTCTAAAGCACCATAAATTGGAGATGTTCATTGAAATTAATTATACAGTATGTCATCCACATCTCTAGGCATCCCCACCTTGTCACTCGAATCCTAAGATCACAACAACTCACCTAAGAATCAAAAACATCACAAACAAGTTTAAATCTCTACTATAAAATAAGCTATACTGGACACCTTGTCACAGATAGTTCATGGGGAAGTATCTATTCTGTTATTATTACAGATGGTTTTACAAGCGTGACCGTATACCGTCTGTGATACGCAACTATCACGGATGGTTCTTGTTAATAACCGTCTATGATAATTGACAAATGGTTATTAATATGAACCGTCTGTGATAATTGCATATATCATAGACGGTTTTAATTAGAAATGTATGTGATAGTTTATATACGGTTATTAATATGAACTGTCTATGATAGTTCCAATTATCACAGACTATTATTGTTAAGAATGATCTGTAAATTATCACAGACAGTTATTAAGGAAAACCGCATATGATAATTATGTATCACAGACGGTTCGTCGTTGGACATGTCTAGGATACGCCGCGTTATTAAATACGGTCCCGACAGATCTGTCTTCATTGTGCTGCATTAAAGGAGGCGGCTGGCTTTGGGGAGAGTGGTGAAAGCATACCGCTTGTAGATCTATTCGTCCTTGGTGATTAGAGATTAGTATTTACTTCTAATTGCATGACTTGTAATAAAAAAAGATGATAGCTAGGTTTAGATTTAACTTAATTGGTAGTTTGCTCCAATTTAAGTGTAACACCCTAGCCCAACAAAAACCTAGAATGCTACTAAAAATAGTAAAACAAGTAATTATAATGTAAACTTTTCTCTAAATTTTGGCAGCATTAGGATCAAAACAAACCATTGAACAAAAGTGCGAGATATCCATAAGATAAAAAACATAGAATATAACCATAATAGTACAACTGAAGGAGATTCTCCAACGTTGCTTCAAAGGACACAAGTTCATCCCATAGGTATTATCACAATCGTACTCAAGTTCACTAGTATAGTTCTTCCAATAAAACATTGTCTGTTAATTTATTGAGCATGGCGAATGATAGCATGTAGTGCACAAATAATTACTCCATTCCCATCCATGTCGCCTTCTCACGAAGAACCTAAAAAAATTAAAATATAAACAACAAGTGTGAGTCTACAACTCAGCAAAGTACAATCAAGATAGTAAACAAAGCCACATTAATAGGCATTATACAAAAATAATGCCCATAAACAGCCATCCATACTATTTTCAACATTTACTTTCATGCGATGCAAAATGCCACAAATGCACAGCTCTTTTCTCTTTATAATTACCGGTAATGCGGAGTATGCATCCGTCGATGCATACTCAAGTCTGTGCTTTCTTGCACAGGGACTTCAAGCCCACACTCCACAACTATGGGGACCTCAAGCCCATCTAAAGCATTACAGGGAACTCAAAATTATCATTCCTTGTCTACCACGTAGACCAAGTTTCAAGGATCAATGAAATGATGCAAATGAATATTGTCAACCTTTAACCTTTATGTCTTTACTTTATCCACATTGACATAAGGCATAACCCACAGTAAAATATGAACAAACATTCCTTTGCATAACACATTAACAACACATAATTGCTTCTTCCATATGTCTGTTACCAACTACTTGCACTTGCCTTTCACTTTACTCGCGATGGTCGGGAAAGTTGGAAGATGACCTTACTCCCGAAGCTACTTTTCCTATAGCAGATTATTCACCCTCAATTCAAGCCAAAACATTATCAAACACAATTAAATGACAACACCCTTACACGCTTCCAAAACCGCAACCTTTCCCTCTTGTTACCGGATAGCCCCATGCCGTCTCAGTACCAAAAATGCCACAACTTTCAATTTCCTCATCGAAAACAGCAAACCATACCATCACCAAAATCTGCACAAGATTTCTCACATTTTGTTAGTTGGCATGATCTTGTGATTAATTTATTTAGATCCCCAAATTTAGCACAGAAGATAGAATTTTCATCCTCCAGACAGCAGAGTTGTTAATTCCATAACTTTTATTCTACAAAGGCAAACCTAGTAAAATATGACATTTTTGAAATATACAAGAAATTTCCAATCACTTTCTAGTTATCTTCAATTTTTAGTTCTGGCATTTCACTAATCAAATTTTCCCATTTCCCACGATTGGTCTAGCAGCCACCTAAGACCGGACAACATCACTAAAAACTTCATAAATTTTAGACCATCCGTCTAAAATTCATGTTATTAGACTCTATGGAAACTTAAAAAATTCCCTACAATTTTCGTTGTGATCACACTTCCAAATTGTGTCATCTACTATTTTTAATCTTTCATTGACTACCGACTGCTGAAATCCCGACAGACAGATTGAATAGCGGTAATGAAAAATTCATATCTCGTAAACTACTCATCGGAATGACATGAATGAGTACTCTATAGAAAGTTGCTAACGTCTTCTACAACTCTCTACGAGACGAGTTTCCCAGATTTTGCACCTAAAGAACCCTAAATCGTATATCACAATATTCTGTGCAGATCGAACGAATTACCAAAATCTAACCCGAACAGGAAATTGATAAGAATTAAATGCAGGGAAAGGAATCATCACCTTGGAAGAACTCAAACAACACCTCTGAACTCCAGCAAAACTCCTCCCTTCTTCCTTCCTCCTCTCCTTCCTCATATTCCCTCCCTTCCTTCTCTTCCTCCTCTTTCTCCCCTCTTTCTTATCCTCTTTTGCTCGGTTGCAAAAGGAATTGAGGTGTTGTAAGTTGGGGGAGGGAATGCAGGGAAAGAGGAGCACATGAGGGAGGAGGGGAGGCAGGGGGAAGGAAAGGGCTGCTAGGGGTTTAAGGTGAAAAGGGTGGCCAGTTGGGCCCCTCATGGGCTAGGCTGCCATGGCCGAAGGCCCAAGGCTAGAGCTTCAAAAATTCAGAATTTAAATCCCTTTTTGATCCTCAAAAATTTAGAATTTGTTTCCCTTTTTGATAACTCCAAAAATTACTTCCTTAATCCTCTTTAGTTTCTCGCATTTATTCACCGATCCTCCAAACACCGTTCGGGAAATTACATTCTACCCCCCTTAAACAGAATTTGATGAATTCTATGCTCCACGAGCCTACATGGGAAACAGAACTAGACTAAAAATTAACATCCTCTACCATGTAGTCGACATGAACAATCCTAGATATAGCTCACACTAGCGAGACTCCAACTCCCAAGTCGTCCCTCTCTCAGGTTGACATGACCACAAGACAAGACACATATCAACACTTTGTGCCTCCAGAATATGCATCGGATGAAACTTGATGCTACGGTTTTACTCGTTGGTCAAAGGCTCTATCGAAACCTCAAACTACGAGTATCTCAGGTGCTTTCCCAACACCAGGTTATGCAAGACGATGTGTACCCTGCTCATGGACCCAAGATGGTCCTAGTGATACACCAACCTTCAAATCCCTCCAACTACCAAAATGGTTAAAATATACTTTGGGCTATCATTCCCTTTAGTACCAAACTAGACAACTTGTACATAACACATGAAACTCTTGTTCCATATCTCAATCGATCAATTCACCTTAACAAGGAGCATCTCCTTTAACCAGGGATGCACAAACAACTTGTCTTAACCAACCTTCTTACAAAAAAAAACCCATCTAAAAAAATGAAGGATTCCCATCGTAACCATGCATTACTAGCTCCCCACCCAAAGAGTCAAATCCAAAATTGAAGATTCATCACGAAAACCTTCCCACCTTCCAAATTGGCAATTTTCAAATAAACACCACGTAAGACAAATGACAAATCACTTGAATGCCTGAATCAATCATTTCACTACCTTAGAAACATTCTTTTCTCAATCCTTTCTTTTAAGAGTTTAACTTCTCTTAAACCATGGGATTCCAAATCATCGCATAACACACTAACTCATTTCTTTTAAATTGGCAACCTCAACGCTATGCTCAAACCAAATACATCATCTACACCTTTGTTGAGAGACTCCCCCGACCCCACAACAACAATCTCTAACCAACTCCTCTACCGATAGAATTATTTTGATAAATAATTTCCAATACACCTCAACATGGATTCCACACACAAACACATCACCCCAATCCATTAAGGATAATCAACCTGAAATTCACATCGCCCACTCTCATTTACTATACCCAAGGATTTTATCAATGATTATCACACTATTTAGAATCCATTTTTATTCTACTACTTCTACACATATTCATTGGGCAACTAAGATTCTAGCTTAAGCACAAGCCCAATTTCAACATCCAACTCTCTTTTAGTGAGCTTCTGGCTTAACCGGTTGAGAAATCTACAAATTCGATGTCTAAAATTCCAGCAATCCAAACAATATACTGAATCATTAACATCGATAATCCTTGCTAATCAATTAACTACCCAAAATGGTTAACTTCACCAATCTTGGTCCTTCACTAAACCACCCATACAGTTTCACTTACACAACCTCCAATATTCCCATTCACAATACCCTAACTAATTAACCAAGATTCAACCTTTTGATAATCCCATTATTCAACCAACATAACGAAGGTTCTTGAATTATAATTCACTATAGGTTCTACTAGTTGTAACAATAATCAATTTTTGTTCAACAACAATAATCCATTTAAATCAAATTCTCTCCAAGCGTTATAGTATAAAACCAATTCACCCTCTATTGCTCTTCAAATAGCTTGGCACCCAAAGTCTCTCCATTACCATTCACTTGACCACCATCAACCAGTTGCCACTATACACTCTATAAAGTATTGTAAAACGAATCTATTATTCCTTTCTTAAAAGAAGAGGCAAATAAAATAAATTTCCAGCACACAGAAAAAATTATTACTTGTAGTAAACACAAGACCAAGGGAAAATAATCAAGTAGCAATGATCTCAGAAAAACAAAAGACGAGACCATAGTTGAGGGCACATGTCCCACAAGAAGAGAATTTCAACCCACAACGAATAAGAATAAAACATTGCTATTGGAACTCAAGAAATGCTTAAGTGGCAACGACAAAAAAGTTAAACATACTTTAATAAGTTGCAAGTTACAAAAACTTAACTTTAACCTCAAATACTTCTACTACACTTTTTCATTTAACAAAGAAAACAATTTTTTGTCGTCACGTTACCACCTTAAACAAGAAGAGTTTTTTTTAAAAAAAAAACCAAATCACATCATTCACTTGAGAATCGAATAGACCTTCCCAACACGCTGCTTTTGCTTAGCAAATTTCAGTTACCACATAAACCAAGAACTCCAAAAGATCATGAATGCAAAAACTTGAAATATTTTCATTTAAGGGATATCATGAAAGGCGATCAACTTTCTGTCTAAAAGAATCAGCACCACTTTAACATTACTATCATTTTTTATTAACATCAATATCGTACACTTTTACCAAGCAACAACAAACCCTATTACACCATCCTAAAACTTTCTAAAAGAAACACAATATATTGCTTCATAATTTTTCTATTATCTCAATAAGACTATATCAACTTAATCTAGGGGAAACCTAGTGCACAAGCCACAATGTTGAAGCAAATCTCTTTTAACGAGATCACACTTTCATATAAAATTTTACAAGGCATGCTATTAAAGATCACTTAACAAATTCATCCACTCAACTATTAGTGTTGCTCAACACCAACTTTAGCTATCAAAAACAATAGACAATTATATTAGTCATGTAAGCAATTATGATCCTACTTCTATGTGCAATCACCTAACCATTTATACACACAGATTAAACATTTCTCCATATGTTCAGAAATTAGGGCAAAAAATATGATTAAAGATTTAATCATGTATCAAATCATAGGCATTCAGAATCATATCATAACTAAATCAATACTATGATATAATGGAAACACAAATACAATGTCTTGCCCATTCCCATCCTATAGTACACCAGTGTGTCAAATTTGAAATTAGTTACCCAATAGTAAATGTTAGCAAATTAATTTACCTAAGTTGTCAATCTGTTCACCATGAACCCAAAACCCACTCTGATACCAACTGTAACACCGCAGTCCAGCTAGAACCTAGAATGCTACTAAAAATAGTAAAATAAGTAATTACAATGTAAACTTTTCTCTAAATTTTGGCAGCATTTTCTTTGAAAAAAGATCACTAAAGAGGATCAAAACAAACCATTGAACAAAAGTGCGGGATATCCATAAGATAAAAAAACTTAGAACATAACCATAATAGTACAACTGAAGGAGATTCTCCAACTTTGCTACAAAGGGCACAAGTTCATCCCATATGTATGATCACAATCGTACTCAAGTTCACTAGCATGGTTCTTCCAATAAAACATTGTCTCTTAATTTATTGAGCATGGTGAATAACAGTATGTAGTGCACAAATAACTACCCCATTCCCATGCATGTCACCTTCTCACAAAATACCTAAAAATAATAAAACATAAACAACAAGTGTGAGTCCATGACTCAGCAAAGTACAAACAAGATAGTAAACAAAGGTACAATTAAACCATCTTCATGTTGATAATACAATGGTCTTACCTCATCAGGATCGCTGTAGTCATCATCGCTGTTGTTGCTTGCCATGAAGCACATACCCGTGAGGTCGTCAGTGCTCTTCTTCTTGCCTTTGGCATATTCATTGTTCTGGTCATCATTGTCATAGCTCTCAAAATCTCTGTCACTCAAGTCAAGGCACTCGATGGCTAGGAGGACTTTTTCAACAACCTTGCAACGAAAGTTTTCACTCTTGATGTTATTCTTGAATGATCAATGACGATAATTCCGGTCTTTCATTACCACTTTCCCTTTGAGCTTGGGGCAATCTATCTTAATGTGGCCTAGCTCACTACACTCAAAACACCTAATTAAACCTAGAGCTCTACCTTGCTTTCTCATCCTCAGATTGTTGAGAGCCTTGTATGCTTCTGAGGAGATTAAGGCCAAGTCCTCTTGAGGGAGCTGCTCTAACTAATCTTCTGAAAAAGAGGACAAAGCAAACACAAAAATAGAAGACAAAGTAGTTGATGAAGCAGCCTGCATGGGGTTAGTCACAAGGGCTAAAGATGAAGATTTATCAATCATAGATAGCGACGATTCCATCTCATAGGTTTTCAATCTAGAGTACAAACCATCCATGGTGAGAGTATCTAGATCGACAGTTTGATTAATAGTCGTAATGACCATCAACCACTTTGAACCTAAAGACCCCAAAATTTTAGTTGCATTATCTCCATTAGTAAGTATAACACTAAATCCATGCAAGTTACTCAAAATCTTCTCAAAACGAGCAAAAAGATCATATATAGATTCACGAGGTTTCATAGCAAAATCCGAGTACTATTTTTTTATAAAGATTCTTATGCACTTTCTTAATCTTAGTCGTTCCTTCATGATAGTCACAAAGAGTTTTCCCTATTAAGTGGGCAGAAGTAATATGAGCTACATGATCAAATTCTTAGTGAGAAATCACTTGAAAAAGCAAGTTACGAGCATGAGCATTTAAATCAACATATGTTTTATTTTTTGTAGTAGAATCAGCAGGAATTACATAAAGTTGACAACCTTTTCTAGACTTCACTACCTTGAGCCTCAATGTAAGCTTGCATATGACACTTCCAAAAACCAAAATCAGTACCAGCATGGGGGGACGGTTTACATACCTCTCTAATTCCATCGTTACCTGCTTTGATACCACTTGTAGGATTGAATACTACAACCAGTTGGGGGTGAATGATTATCGTCACTTTGGAATCTTCTAATGGTTGATGAAGATTTTGATTGCTCATTACACAATACTGCTCGTTGATTGCTATGTTCGACCACTACGATCGCTTTGTCTATGTTTGGTTTGTATGTGGTCATATGCTTCAACCCAATCGCAATCACCAGCAATCTTCAACAAATCATGAACTAGATTGATTCAAGATGATCTTTACTGCTAGATTTCTATGGATTTATAGTGTCCTCACAAGCACCCCTAAAAGCTCCAACAAAAAAAAACTAAGGCCAAAACCTTCTCAAAATTATCTCAAAATCGTCACGTTAGCCCATAGCCACTCTGTGCTTTTATAGGCTAATGTCTAAACCGTGTTCACCTCAAATGCGAACACAAAACTTTTACTCTTCTGAAAACCAAAGGACCCAAAATCTTTCTGAACACAGGTTTTATTCAAATCTCTACACCTTCCAAGTTACAGACTCTATCCGTAACTCTTTCAATCTTAGTTATGGACTTCTTCCACAACTCCTAACTCACAACGTGATGAAGCCTCCTAGGACAACACCTCCTATATCTTCATCACGCACCATCGCCTCACATATCGAAGCCTCCAGGACAGCACCTCCTGTAGCCTCTCCACGCATCACCGCCTTTGATCTCCACATGCTCCAGCATGTGCCCGACCACCTCACATGCCATCCTTGATAGCTTGGACCTCAGATTTTTCCATCCTAGTCCCGATCCTCCTCGTCACTGACCATGATCACCTCCACGCCAACCTATACCTGCAAAGACCAAAGAATGTTTTCCTCGGCATAAGTTCTTTACAACTTGACCGATATTAGTCCACACACTCATATCACACCCTTAACCATCCAACAAGATCAACTTGATCAACCACGACCATAAAACTTATTGCTTTCCAGAAATCATCCTCAGATCACACATTACGACAAAAAGGGTCATCATAGATGGTTCGGAACCGTCATCACAGTTATCACAGACGGCTCACAAACCGTCTGTGATAATCACAACTCAGACGGTTTGTAACTAGACCCATCTATGAAGAATACTATCACAGATGGCTCGAATCAAAAACCGCCTGTGATATTCACACACCACAGACGATTCTAGCTACCAACCGTCTGTAATGGATGAGTATCACAGATAGTTAGTAGCTAGAATTGTCTATGATATTTTTTCATCACAGACAATTGGTAGATAGAACCGTCTGTGATGTGCTAGTATCACAGACGGTTTTTGGTTTGAGCCGTCTGTAATAATCCTTCACAGACGGTTTATATCACAAAATCGTCTGTGATAGTTCATTCTATACCTAATTTTTCTTTGTTTTTGGCTAGCCTCAGGAAATGTTAACTATGCCATCTGAAAATAAGCAAATACAGTAAGAAACACAGTACACATTCCATTTTTGTTAAGATTAGGGCCTACCATTACAATATCCCAAAACAACGAGTAGGTTACCCATCTAGCTAACATGATAAGAACAGAGAAAAAGCAAAGATCCTCTATACCTAGGACTTCTCGCCCCATCACATCAGTTGGATATCTTTGACGCCCACCATCGTCGACGTTGATTGAGCGTCGCCTTGGTAGTTAGTTGCTTCTGCGGTGTCTTGCCTCCCGTAGACTTGTGCGTCGTTTGCTTCGTGCGGGCCATTATGGTAAGGGTTAAGGAGGAGGAGAACAGCAAGGAGGATGGGTTTGGGTGATTATTTATAGGGGAGGGAGAGGCGGGAGTGCGAAAAGTTTTGGCGCAGGGACAAAAAGGAGGAGCTACGATCCATGGGGTGAGGGTTGGTGGATTTCTATTGGCTAAGATTGGGTTAGGGAGGATCGACGGGCCCAGCGGTCAAATTATCATAGACGGTTCTACATACAAACCATCTGTGATACTCTCTATCACAGATGGTTGGTAGCTAAAACCATCTATGATGAATGAATATCACAGATGGTTCTATATACTAACCGTCTGTGAATTAGAGCACAAAGTTTTATATACCGTGCAATATAAACAACTAGTCTCAAAAGACAAAATAGCAAAATTTTATATGGCTTATATATACTCATTTTAAAGGTTTCGATGAGATCTACAACTTTTCAGTTGAAGCAAATTTCGAGGGGAAGACCAAGAAAAAGGGCCAAAATAGAAACCAAAAACTTGTAACACAAATTTAGGGCTAAAGATGGCCTATTTTTAGGGTCTTAGAGGGCTATTGGCACAAGAGGGTCATTTTATTGTATCGGGCTCATCGTTTGATTTCCAACTAGTACAAGAACGTCGAAAACGGACACCGTATGCAAAAGTTATGCCCATTTTACTAAAAATATCTCAGAACGGAATCCTACTCGAACTCAGGCGGGATATTATGAAATTTTGGAGGATTGTGAGGCGAGAAACATATCACGGATGGTTTTTAATACAAGCCGTCTATGATAACTTCATTATCACAGATAGTTTTTAATATAAACCGACTGTAAAGTATCATAGACTGTTCTAGATAAGAACCATCTATGATGTCACAGACGGTTCTTATATAGAACCGTCTGTGAAACTTCACAGGCGGTTTGTATTAAAAACCATTTATGATAATGAAGTTATCACGGGCGGTTTGTATTAAAAATCGTCTGTAAAAATACCACAGACGGTTATTCGTATGAACCATCTGTGATACTGCACAGCACAGACGATTCCTAGGAACCGTCTATGATGTAAGCGTCTAGTTTAGCCTCTTTTGTAGTGGTGTACTCGAAAATAGAAGTACTTAGGAATTACTATCATTCCACTTAGAATGCTCGGGAATCACAAGTATCGTAGCACTCCCAGTCTATGATTACCGACTATCAAAGTCTAAGACTGACAAAGCACTGTAGCTATGACCATTGAAAAAGTATTGTAGCTATGACTGCCGACTAGTTACTCTGACCAGTTCACTATTACTATATCGAAGCCTAATAATTTCCTCATCATGGTTGCTCTGTCGTGTTCAAAATATCGTGATCGACAAACTGTGGTTGAAATGTCGTGCTCAATTTGCCATGGTCGACGCCTGTTGACCAGACCTGCTAAAATGAATACTCTAGCAATAACAACGCATCAACCAGAATATTCACAAATGCAAATTCCAATGAAGCCCAAATGTCAATTATTCATCATCACAAAGCGCACGACCACCACATGGTCTAAAAGATTTTCAAATTAAGGAACACCAAACTACGAATTTCCACGACTGCTGCCAGAGTCAGTCTAGATTTGCACAGCAGCGATCTAACAACCATAACTTTTCAACTATTAATGTAAACCATGTGTTTGAGCACTCTACAAAAAGATCAAATAAAGATCTACAACTTTTGTTCTTATCAAAACTCCAAAATCTGGATGGAAAATACTCTAATCTGTTGGGTAATTTTGTGATTTCCTTCAATTCTAAATTAAAAGAAATTCAAAGCGGGGCCTGCTTGTAAGAGAGAGATGGGGGAGAAGAAGTGGTCAGTATGACTAACGGCCCAAGTGAAGTGATCAGATCAGATTCCCCTCCTCACGCAGTCTTCTCTCGGGGTGTTCAGTGGTGTCGCTGCTCTAATCTCCTCTTTTGGCGGATCTCGGGCATCCATTCCATGGCAGTCGGAGTCTCACCTGTGAGTCTGTGCCTCTCTCTTGTCTTTAAAATCAAATGGGAGAGTTTGGGCTGAGAGGTGAGTTCAAGAGATTTCTCCACTTGATCCAAAAAGCTTCTAGTGAAGATTTGGCTTTGGTGTTGATTGAGAGTCCGGCGACTTGCTCTGACGAGCTTGACAGGTAGTTGCGCTCTTGGTCTTTGTCTCTCGGGGTCCAGGCTTTGAGTCGTGTGCTTGCATGCGGTTGTTCTTTAATTTCTAGGTACGGCATTGGTGGTGTAGCCTGTGATGATCTCAAATGATTCCTGTTGACTTTGTGCAACATCAACTTGCATCTTGACTTTGTGATTTGGCAAGTACCAAATTGTGAAGTTAGGCATTGTATCTCTGTTTACCACTTTGGTGCTATCTTGGCATACGCCGATGATTGGTTTTCTGGGACATTGTCTTTCAACAAGCCTTGCCCCTATCTGTTTCTTGGTTGTTTGGCTACCATCGCACAGTGAGCTTTACTTTATGTTCTATAATTTCTATTGTGCAAACGTTTGCCATGCTAGTGTTATATACCTATTTGGTATCTCTAAAATATGTGATAATCGCTAGCTCTGGGAGGACTTTGCATAATAGAATGTGGGCTTTGTGATTGCTTGATGAGGAAAAATGAGTCATATATGAGATCTCGATGACAATCTATAAGTATTCTGCTAGTTTGAGTTGTCAATTGTTAATTTCTTACTTTGGCTCAGTGTTAGATATCTCTAATCTGCACTAAATATTGTTGAATTCAGTTTTCTCTGTCGTAGCTCATACTCTTACTTGTTTCTGCTACAACCGTAGCTCTGTTGATTACATTACAGTAGCTATTTTTGGTTCCTATTAATGCTTTAAAAGAGTATTTGAGTTTGTCACTTGTCTGAGGTAATTGGCGAACTAGCAGAATAGATAGAGATTGTCACTTTAATATTTAATCTTTAGACTAGAGTTGAGATGGCCATCTATTTAGTACTTGTGCAACTCCTCACCTGAGAGCAATATAATATAAATCAACCTGTGCATCATGCTTGATACAAATGCCTATTTAGCTCAGTTTGGCATAATGTCCTTTGGTTTGAATTCATTATTCATGTTGATTGATGATAGCTTAATCCTCATGTTATTATCTTGTCTTTGGACATATGCTTTGCTGTACATTGTTAACTTTGGAATTAATATGAGATATTTATGAAAATCGCTTAATTTCTAATAATCCAGAAAACCAATATATGTTGAAATGGCTTCATCCTCTAATTTCATTAAATCGGAAGTTTTGACAGCACTAATTTTAAGCATTGACAAGCCAAGACAAAGTAATGGTTGGTTAACCTAAATCTGTTTTGGGTCATTTCGGATCCTCCAGTGCTTCGTTTGGAAGGTGAGGATAAAACTCATTGGGAGGATGCGAACCATTCAGCTTTGGCTAGGTTGTTGGCCATCCTATCAAACCGGCTTTTCAATGTATATATCAACTTCACGGACGCCAAAAAGCTGTGGGATGAACTGAATGAAAATATTCAGATGGGGATAATGGGAATGAGTCTTTCATTACTACAAATTACTTGAACTACAAGAAGGTAGAGGGATGGTCGATGATGGAGTAGCTTCATGAGCTACAGCTCCATGTGCGTGATTTGAATCAGTATGACTATCTCCTGCTAGAGAGTTTTCAAGTGAATGTCATATTGGTCAAGTTACCGCCTTCATGGCGAGACTTTGTGATCGCTCAGAGACACGTTAAGGAGTGCATGATGATTAATGAATTGTCAAGCACGATTAATGTGGAGGAGCATGCCAGGGCCAGCAAGGATGAGAAGTCCCATGCCCAAGCCCACTTGGTAGAAGTCAACAACTTTAAGAGCAATGGGAAGAAAGTCAAGAATCATCCTCAGAACAAGCCCAAGACCTAGCTAATGAAGAAGGTGATCTTTACCTACTACGTGTGCGGCAAGGAAGGCCATAAGGCCCGCAAGTGCTGTGACCATAAAGGGAAGGGACCATCTCTAGATCAGCACAAGAGTAAGGTAGAAACAAATGTGGTTATAGCTAGTCCCATCTCAGATGGGTATATACCTCAGGCCTTTATGGCAAATTCATCAATAGATTGGTGGATTGATACAGGTGCAACTAGACATATCTGTGTTGATCGTTTGTGTTTCTCTTCATTTTAACGCTGATGGCTCCGTCCTAATGGGCAATAGTGCCGCTACTACAGTACATGGGATAGGCAAGGTCTGCCTGAAGCTCACTTCTGGCAAGACGCTCATCCTTGGAGATGTATTGTATGCACCTGCAATGTCTCGCAGTCTTATCAGCAGGTCCATGCTTTGTAGGCAAGGAATAAAGCTTGTTTTCGAGTCTAATAAGGTCAAGTTAACCAAATTTAGTACTTTTGTAGGAAAATGCTATGAAAGCGAAGATATGTTCCGCTTATCCGTTCTTGATTTCAACAATCCGAACATTTTTAATGTTATTCATTGCAATAAAGTTCATGATATTTGGCACTCTCATTTATGTTATGTTAATTATGAAACCATAGAGTGGTTAGGAAAAATGAGTTTAATTCTAAGTTATAAGTATGAGAAGAGCTCAAAATGTGAAGTGTGTATGTAAGAAAAGTCGCCTCGGAAACCTTTCCATAGTGTTGAGAGGTGAGACATTTCTCCACTTGAGCTAATATATTCTGATCTTTGTAAGATGAATGGCATTTTAATTAAAGGTTGCAAGCGTTATTTATTTACTCTCATTGATGATGCGACTAAGTACTGTTATGTTTATTTACTTAAGTCGAAAGATAATGCACCAAAACACTTTAAAATTTACAAGGCTGAGAAAAGAAATAAAATGGTTAAGATCGGACCGAGATGGTGAATATATCTTTAAGGAATTCTCCCAATTCTGTGAAGAAGGTGGAATAATTCATGAAGTTACTCCACTGTATTCCCCCAATCAAATGGAGTAGCCAAACGAAAGAACCATACTCTTTGTGACTGAGTGAATGCCATGTTACAGAGTTTAGATATGTTGGACTCATGGTGGGGTGAAGCAATTCTCACAGCTAACTATGTTCTGAATAGGGTGCCTCTCCACAATAGCGAAGAAACACCTTATGAAGGATGGAAGGGGAGAAAACCGAACATGTCTTTTCTTCTACTTGGGGCTGTCTTGCAAAAGTGCATGTGCCTTTAATGAAGAAAAGGAAACTTGATCCCAAGACTATTGATTGTGTCTTTCTAGGATACGCGCATCACAGCACCGCATACAGATTTCTAGTAGTCAATATGAAGTTAGAGATATCACTAATAATGTCCTTGTGGAATCTCGGGATGTGACTTTCTTTGATAATGTGTTTCCTATGAGAGCAAATGAAGTCATTCTACCTGATAGTTCTTATGAACACTCTATTTCTCCCAGTGTGGATGACACAACTCTTGAATTGGAGTTGAGGAGGAGTAAGAGACAGAGGACTGAAAAGTCTTTGAGCGATGACTTTGTCACCTACCTCGTGGATGACGAACCACGTACTCTTTGAGAGGCATACACATCCCCAAATATGAAGTATTAGAAGGATGCAGTCTGTAGCGACATGGATTCCATCATAGCTAATGAAACTTGGGAGATTATTGATCTTCCAAATGGATACAAGCTAGTGGACTACAAATGCATCTTTAAAAGAAAGTAATGACTCGATGGTACTATTGAAAAGTATAAGGCCCGTTTAGTGGCTAAGGGTTTCATGTGAAAGGAGGGTGAAGACTATTTTGACACATACTCACTTGTTGCTCGATTACCCATAATTCACGTGCTTTTAGCACTAGCTACTGCATGTAAACCTCAAGTAAATAGAGAGTTAGATGAGGAGATTTATATGCAACAACCTAATGGTTTTGTGGCTAAAGCGTAAGAGAGGAAAGTATATCGCTTGGTTAAATCCCTATACGGTCTAAAACAAGCTCCCAAGCAACAGTATAAGAAATTTATTAATATACTGACTTCGGTTAGTTTTTGTGTAAACAAAGCCGATAAGTGCGTATATTATTGATTTAATGGGAATGAAAGTGTCATCCTTTGTCTTTACATGGATGACATACTATTGTTTGGGACCAACATGGATGTAATCAATAAAACCAAATTGTTGCTCTCCCAGAACTTTGATATGAAAGATCTTGGTGAAACTGATCTTATTCTAAACATCAAGCTATTAAAGGGTGAGAATGAGATTACTTTAATACAATCTCATTATGTGGACAAGATCTTTTCATTGATACTAAGCCCATAGCCACGCTCTATGATCCAAATGCAAAGCAACATACAAACACTGGACATGAAAAAGACCAGATCAAATATTCATAACTAATTAGATCCTTGGTGTATTTAACTAGTGCAACAAGGTCTGACATCTCATATGCTGTAAGCAAATTGAGCGGATACATAGCCAATCCAGGAGATGACCATTGGATAGCACTAGAGAGGGTACTTAGGTATCTAAAAGGAACCAAGAATTTGAAAATACATTATACTGGCCATCTGGTAGTCCTTGAAAGATTCAATGACTCTAACTGGATTATTGACTCGGATGACATAAAGGCTACGAGTGGTTATGTATTCACTCTAGCAAGTGGGGCTATGGTGTGGAAGTCTTCTAAACAAACTGTCCTTAATTACATGGTCTACTATGGAGGCTGAGCTAATAGCTCTTGTCTCAGCAATAGTAGAGGCAGAGTGGCTCAAAGAGCTTCTTTTCGACTTACCGATATTGGAAAAGCCAATACTAGTTGTCTTAACCTACTGCGATAACTAAACCATTCTGGTTAAGGTAAAGAGTAGAAAAGACAATATGAAGTTCTCAAAATATGTCAAGAGGTGACTTAAGTCAGTTCGGCATGCTAGAGAGACTGGTGTGTAATCACTGTGGAATACATCCAGTCCGAAAAGAATCTAGCAGATCCTTTCACTAAAGGAATGGCACGCAATGTCATCCTGGTAGCATCAAAGGGAATGGGGCTCGTTTGATGGTCTTGAACAATGGTAACCTATCCTAGAAGAGTGGAGATCCCGTGAACTAGGCTCTAGGAAAACAAATTGTGAAAGACTGAGAGTACACCTTAGAGTCCCATTAGCTGCAGTACTCTAAACTGTATGACAAGTTGAGCAATAGCTCTTAATGAATTCGATGCCTTATACAATAATGGGAACTATCCTATATAGTTTCTTGGAGAATTTACTTAAGTGAGTATGTTTGTGGGGTCGCGATCAAAAGAGAGTATGGGTACGCTTTCTTAAATACTCACAAAAAGATACAAGAACATGATCGTAATGTTCCAACCCGAGAGGTGCAGTTCAGCTACCCTATACAGAGTGCAACATAGGTGAAAGCTCTTACACCAAGACACTGGATCAAGGCATAGTCCTCCTTTGTCTGTGCAGAGTCATAACTTGCGTTGCTAGGCATTGGGTGCAAACCCGCAAGGTACCCTTTGTCAAACAACTGTATATCAAACAATTGGTCCTACAGGAAGTCTTGCCTATCGCAAATTGAGGTAAATTGGTGGGGATTATTGGGCAATTTTGTAATTTCCCTCAATTCTGAATTAAAAGAAATTCGAGCAGGACCCACTTGTAAGGGAGAGATAAGGAGGAGAAGTGGTCGGTTTGACCAGCGACCCAAGTGAATTGACCATATCATATTCCCCTCCTCATGCGGTCTTCTCCTGAGGTGTTCGGTTGCATCGCTGCTCTGATCTCCTCTTCTGGATCTCAGGTGGGAGACTCGGGCATCTATTCCATGTCAGCCAGAGTCTCACCCGTGAGTCTATGCCTCTCTCTTGTCTTTAAAACCGAATGAGAGAGTTTGGGCTAAGAGCAGAGTTCAAGAGATTTCTCCACTTGATCCAAAAAGCTTCTAGTGAGGATTTGGCTTTGATGTTGATTGAGAGTTCGGTGGCTTGCTCCAATGAGCTTGATGGGCAGTTGCACTCTTGGTCTTTGTCTCTTGGGGTCTAGGCTTTGAGTTGTGTGCTTGCATGCAGTTGTTCTCTGATTTCCAGGTGCGACATTGGTGGTATGGTGTGTGACGATCTCACACGATTCCTGTGGACTTTGTGCGGCATCAACATGCATCTCGACTTTGTGATTTGGTGAGTACCGAATCATGAAGTTGGGCATTGTATCTCTGTTTACTACTCTGGTGCTATCCTGGCATACGCTAGTGATTGGTTTTCTGGGACATTGTCTTTTGACAAGCCTTGCCCCTGACGGCTTCTTGGTGTTTGGACTACCATCGTACAGTGAGCTTTACTTTGTGTTCTATAATTTCTATTGTGCAAACGTTAGCCATGCTAGTGTTATATATCTGTTTGGTATCCCTAAAATTTGTGATAATTGCTAGCTCTGGGAGGATTTTGCATAATAGAATATGGGCTTTGTGATTGGTCAATGTGGAAAAACTAGTCATATATGAGATCTTGGTAACAATCTATAAGTATTCTGCTAGTTTGAGTTCCCAATTGTTAATTGCTTACTTCGGCTCAGTGTTACATATCTCTGATATGAACTGAATATTGTTGAATTTAGCTATCTCTGTCGTAGCTCATACTCTTACTTGTTTCTACTATTGCCGTAGCTCTGTTGATTACATTGCAGTAGATGTTTTTGGTTCATGTTAATGCTTTAAAAGAGTAATTGGGTCTGTCGCTTGTCTGAGGTAATTGGTGGACTAGTAGAATAGACAGAGATTGTCACTTTCATTGTTGATCTTTAGCTAGAGTTGAGAAGGCCAAGTATTTAGTACTTGTGCAACTCCTCATCTGAGAGCAATATAATATAAATCAACCTGTGCATTATGTTGGTTACAAATGCCTACTTAACTCAGTTTGGCATAATGTCCTTTGTTTTTGAATTTATTATTCAGGTTGGGAGATAATAGCTTAATTTTCTTGTTATTATCATGTCTTTGGACATATGCTTTGCTATACATTGTTAACTTTGGAATTAATATGAGAAATTTGCTAAAATCGCTAATTTCTAACATAATCTTCCTCTCAAACATCTGTCCCAAACATCTCGTTGAATCTGAAAATAAATCAAACCCTAAATCAAATACAAACCAATCCTTACCTCACTCGAGACGCCTAGATCAATCCACCATGAATCTTAGCCACCACAGCAAGGAGAGGGAGGGGAGGGGAGGAGAGGGGGAGCCTGGTTGCGGGGAGGCGGTGCAAGGAGGAGAGTGGGAGGCGGCTAGATGGATGGGAAAAGGGGGCTGGATGGGGGTGGAAGGGAAAGGGGCTGGTTGGGAGGGGTTTTTCCCCTTTTTTGTCCAGTGAAAGAGAGATTGTCCCATGTGTCTCTGCCATGAAGTTTTCAGGTATTGCAAGGGAACTTCAGGTATTGCAAGGGAGGAGGTCTGTACCTGAAGGTTGTGGGAGGCGAGGCTTAAGCTAGTGCAAGGAAAATGGGGAGGAGGATGACGGCGGTGGTTGTTGAAGGGGAGGGCGGCTCTCGGTAGATGCTGTGGAACTCGACGGCGGTGGCAGAACTGGAGGCTCCCAGTGACGGCTATGGAACCGGAGGCTCCCAGCGACGACAGTGAAGGCGAAACCCTAGACACAATGTGGAACTATGGCCTGGTGGAGTGGTTAGTGGTGGCCTAGTGGTGGGGGGGTTGCTAATTTGCCCTGGCACGATGTGGTCTGGTGGAGCCATGCCATAGCCCTAGCCCGTGGAGTTTAGGAGGTGGACCAGGTGTAGGCTGTGACGCAGCTACCATGTGGTGGCTGAGTACTGCCAGATATCTGCCCAGATAAAACCCGATTTACCAAACACCAAAGCTATTCAGTCGGATATATAGATGCCATCCCGAATTCGCAATCAAATCCGCCTACAAATATCTGGATACCGTACCAAATTCGGCCAGATATCAAACCAACTTACCGAAATTAAGTTATGTGCGAGTAATTAAGCTCTCCACATGAAATTAAAAGCGTAACAAAAACCAAACTTACTAAATGGGAGTGAATTAATCAGTTTTTTTTTTTGCACACTTTACTCATCTCAGATGAATCATCCCGAAACTATACACTTGCAGAGTAGCTCTTTTTCCAAAAGTATGCGTGCATGTATCCTACTCTACCCTATGTAAGGGAAATTAATCCTATACATAGGATATGCAACCAGTGGGTGTCTCCGCATATACACATATGGCCAAATTGACCACGCGCACGTAATTATAAGTGGCGTCACCGTCTGCGCCGAGCCCCGGCGGTGTCGACCGCGACGGCGCGTCGGAACTCCTCGGCGGAGCAGGGGATGCGCAGCACGCCCTTCTGGTCGTACCCGAACTCCCGCGCCGCCATCTCCAGCAGCGCCCCCACGCACGGCTGCCCCAGCGCGCGCACGTCCACCACCACCCGCTCGGCCGCATCGCCGTCGCCGTCCGCGTCCCCGACCAGTACGGCCACGCACCCCCTCGGCACCGGCACGCGCGCCTTCTCCTCGCCGCCAGCGCCCTTGCTCCTCCCCCAGCTCATCACGTAAGTAGAGACGCACGGAGAGAGAGAGAGGAGAAAGCTCCGTCGACCGGTGCTAGCTAGAGAAATGCTAGTAATTGTGTAGTGCGTGTGATTGCTTGAGGAATTCGTGTGTATATATAGGTGATGGGAGTGGGGTAGCGTGGTCAACGTGTGGGGCGATGGGAATGTCATATGATCGCGTCGTCCAACCCTTGACCCGCGTTTCGTATCGTTGAAAAACGAGCCTCGCCGGTCCGGTGCTGTCCGGCTGAACCGGTCCGGCGTATACTCACGCGACTGTTTAAAACACATGAATTTTTAATGTGCTGTACAAATTGAACTGTTTCGTATAAAATACGTGCTTTCCAAACCCACGCTAACTTTCCGCGTCGTATTAGCTTGGTTATCGAATTAAACCGGTCGGGCCGGTCCAGTTGAACCACAGGCCATACCGGCTGAACCGAACAGAGCCGGGCCGGAGTCACGCAGAAAAGGTTGACTCTGTCGTGGTGCTAGCCAGCCAGGGTGTTAGCGTGTACGTGACAGAATTCAAACACCTTGTTTTTTTTTATTAAAAAAAACATTGGTTCTGACTTGGTCCAGATTATGCGCTATCTGATGGGCCCATCACGATTCCTTGACAAAGTATGTGATGCCCAGACTAGGGAATCAACTTATCAAATACCAAAATAAAAGCCCACGTTTTATATGATCACTAATCAAATTTGATTTCTTAGGTTGTGTTTGGTTTAGGGACAAGGTGGGATGGGATGGTCTTGTCCCTGATTTTAGGATGGGATGATCTCATTTTTTATTTGGTTGGGGGATAGAGTCATCCCTATTTTTTGTTTGATTGGAAGGATAAAGTGGGATGGAATGGTCCCATCCTTTGTTTGGATGGAAGGATGAAGGTGGGACATGTGTGTCATTTGAGTTTTTTTAAAAAAAATTGAAGGCTATTGTTGATATGTTTCTACACATAAGCCTTTGAGTTTTTTTTAAAAAAAATTTAAACAAAACAGTACTTAAAAAAACAAAGAGGTGGGATGACTCTATCCCATGTGGGATGACTCCGTCCCATGAAAAAAAGAGGATTGCCTGGTCCCGGATCTACAAGGAATATTCCTAGTGGGATGTCCTTAACTCTGCTTGTCTCCCTTCCAAACACCTACAAAAACGGGTCCATCCCGTCCCACATAGTCCTTGCAACCAAACACATGGTTAGTTTGTCGTCAACCGGCTCTTCTCCTTTTCTTCTTCTTCCTCCTCCTCCTTTGAATGTTGCATGCCGGATTCAATCCGAATATCTCTGTGGCTGTGAGATCACACGAAGGTCATCTCATATTTGTGATAACTATTTGACTTTGCTTATACCATATCATCGAAGTTTGAGTTTGATTTTGTGTCATTTGATTTCTAGATTTTGTTGTTAAGTAGCTTATGGTCCGACCGACCATGAGTGGCGGTCCAACTGGCCATGGTGGTGGTCTAATCAGCGTATGGTAGTAGTACGTGCCCTTAGTTGATGATAGCTATTTTCCAGAGAGTTGCTCGTTGCGTTGCGCAAAGGATTGAGAGCGGTCTAACTGGCCTTGTAATTGTGATCTGACGATGTGTTGAGAGTAGTCTGACTAACAAAGAGGTGGTGGTCTGACCAGCTTGCATAGGGTGGTCAGACTAGCTAGGTGGCCATGGTCAAACTGGTCCCTATTTCTGAGTTGCGTTTAGTTTTGCTTATGTTAGTTATGGTGGAGTCCATGTAAGTGTTAGTCATAGGAGTCTATGCAAGTGTGAGTCATGGCGTGTGCCCATGCATAAGTTGATTGATTTGTTAATGGAGTCAAATGCATGTTATTTGTACTTGGATCAATTGCTTATTTTTTGATGTGCAGGTGCTTAATAATTATTGCATCCAGCGGCAAGACCGAGGCTACAGAAGGGATCCTAAGGCCATGGCGTATCGCTTAAGTTTGGACAGAGCATCATTTCAAGCAGAGAAGCACGAGAAAAACAAGGATCGTGAGGAGGCAATGTGTGCACGTGGTGTGCCAATTGACTTGTGCGTTTCAAGTGGTGATGTTCCTTAGAGCAAGCTTACAATCTTGGCAGTAAGTAATTAGGCATCATATACTATGCTGTAATGTGGTGTGCCATAGGACTCAGGAGTTTCAAGTGGTGACAATCTTAGAGCAGGCATACGATCTTGGCGTTGAGGCGTAGGGCATTGCATCTTCATAAAGGCCGACAGGTGGCAATTGAGAAAATTATCTAATACTAGGTGGAATGGTGATTTGAAAAAACCACTGTATTGGCCTAAATGGTCTAGGTCACATCTTTGAGAATGGAGTGCCTTATCGGGCTTTTAGAGCCATGGAAGTCATGCTTTGAAAAGCGTGCAAATGTGTTGAGTGAAAAATTCATTTGTGTGTAGGTTACCGGGTTTTGCCACATGTAAGTGGTGTGATCCACTAAAAAATGCCTCCCTGTTAGGGTGTAAGGTGAGAGGCTTTACTATATAAGTCTTGTGTGAGAGAGTTGCTCTCAAGGAAGAGAGTTGGAGAGAGTTTCTAGGGTTTCCTTATATTGGAGCCTTTTGTGTGTACTCTAGGATTAGAGCTCTTCCATCCATGAGGGAGTGGCTGTAAAATATTCCTCTTCAAGTAAAATGAACATCCAAAGTTGGCCAAGTGAGTTATGCCATGGATCATTCCTTGTACTTTTGATTTGCTTAGCTTTTCTATTTAGATTTCTCTCTTCTTGATCTTTCTTAGTTTCAAGGATGTATAAGAGGTGGAGATCAGATCCTATCCATCTAGACACCTTCTAGTGAGAGTTTTGAGTTTGCTCTTTTTTCCTCAAGAGAGGATGATTTTAGAGTTTTTGCTCTTTGTGGGTGATTTGGTTTGAGTTCGTGCTATCATCTAGCTTGCGATGACATGTGAGAACTCATCCAAGGTCATCTAGATCATCAAGGGCACATGAGCAAGAGTAGATCAAGATTTCTCTCTTTTGTCCGGTTTTGGTACAACCTTCCTTGTTTTGAATAAAGGTCAGAATTTTGGCGTCGATCTTCATGATCCCTAATTAGAATAGGTTTTTGACATCCTAGGGAGGGTTGTGCCAAGTTTTATTGCTTTTGGATTAGTGGTTTGAGAATTGGCTCTTTTCTTAGATCGTGTGCAATGTTGTTCTACACTTTTCTCAAACCACAAAGAACCAAGCAGTCCGACTAGAGTGCGATCAAACTGATGCCCAGGCAGTCCAACCACCGAGCGATCAGACTTGCAAAGCCAACTGTTAGACCACACCTAAGTCAATGCTTACACTGTTTTGGCGGTGAACTCCATTGTGAGTTTCCGCTTTGGTGAGCTAGTGAGTTTGTGTTTTCGCTGCCTGTTGTTGATGCTACATGAGGGAAGATTTTGAGAGAGTCATTCACCTCCATTGGCTCGCCATATTGAACCTACAAATGGTATCAGAGTCTGGTTAGCACTTCTTCATAGTTCTTAACCGATGTTTTGAGCAATGGTGTCAGATAGGTATCGCAATAAGCCTCCTGTCTTCAATGGGGTTGACTATCCCTATTAGAAAACAAGGATGGCGATGTACATCCAAACTCAAGGCCTAGCCATTTGGAACAAAGTGAGAACTCCCTTTGTTGTGCCTGCACTGACGTGGTCCTCGGTGTTGTCTTGTCAGCTAAGGCTAGGTGTAACATCCCGATTTTCAGAGCCTTTTTGAAGCTTTTAAAATAAAATTCACCATTTGGTTTTTTTGGAATTAATTAAAGCTTAATTGGAATTTTCATTAATTAAACAGATTTAATATGATTAAATAAAATATTAATATTTATCAAAAATATTTTATTTGTGTTCCTTGTGTCACAAGGAATTTTTCTGCATTTTCATGGATTTTTCGGAGTTTGTTTGAGCTCAATTTCAAATTTCCAAAAAAAAAGAAAGTACCCTGTGGTACTGTTCATCCGTCGTCTCCTGTGCGCGCACGAACAGAGCTCGTTTCTATTCTGTGCAGTTTTCCTTCCTTTTCCTCTCTCTTCATAACTTCCAATCCGGATCTTATTTTAATGTCCTCTCAAAAGGAAAGTTGTGCCAAATCACGCAAGGAATCCATCTCAACTGGCCTCTTTCCGTTTTGTTAATCCGTTTGCCTTTTATCTCCTATTTTCTGAAATGGACTCTAAACCGAAATTCGCGAATTGGAGTCGGTTTCTATCTCTTCCAAGCCTATAAATACGACCCCTTGACCCCTCTAAACCCATCCCAAGCCGTGCCAAGTCCCCTCAAAGCCCAGGACGCCGTCGGCATCGAGGCCCTCCGATCCCAAATTTGCTCGTCGCGTCTCGAGCTATCCGGTGAGTTTTTCCGTGATCCTTTCGCGTCACATTGTGCCATCATGTGCCATCTACCTTCTTGCCAAGTTAATTTGGTTTTGGTGTAACCAATCTCCCGGAATCAAGTTTTCTCCAATCTAGGTCAAGAGCGCTTCTCGACGTCGATTCGTCGCCTCCGGTAAGCTTTAGCCCTTGGCGTAATTTTTCTTAGACTTGCCTCGCCTCGTTCTACACCGTGCTCACTTCCTTTTCCCCAAAAAGCCTCCACAAATTTTCGCCTCCGAACCTTGCCATGGCCACCAATGGCATCTCGTGTCCCCATCTATCCGGTGGTGTTTTTCCCAATCCGTTCGCGTCACATCGTGCCAAACCATCCCAGGTAGCTACCCTCCAAGTGGTTTTAGATTTCGTTCGCCGAGCACCAAGATATTAAGTTTTCCCTTTTTCCTTCCCGACGTCGTTCAAGCGTCGATTGCACCGTCTCCGATGGGTTTCTGCCCGAGTCGACAATTTTCCTAGTTTTGCCAAGCCGCGTTCTAGCCGTACTCACCCTACTACATGTCCTATGCCCGAGTTTTATTCCTCTCTCCTACCCATGTCGTTGTAGCCGCCTGTGCCATCACCGTGCTCCGTTTAGCGTGCCGTCGCTTCCTATATGTGCCTTAGGTCCCTAGCAACCTATTTTGCTAGTTAGATTCACCTCCCATGCCTCCTCTCACCAGCGCTAGACTTCTCTCCAAAAGTGTCGCTCTCGGATGAACAGTAACTTTTGCTATTTTCCAGCATTTTCTCGTCCAGCAAACTTTAGATCGCTCGTTCTCCTTCTTCCGAACTCCGATTGACCCGATTCTTTTTCCTAAATTCATCTAAAATTTAGCTATATCTTTTTGTTCTGGTTTTGAAGTTTTTGGAGTTTATTTGGATTTTATTTGAATTTATTTTTGTGTTCGTCTTGTTTTCTCTCTCGTTAGATCACGCGTTCGAAGGGGCTGAAGCAGGATTCGAAGATCAAGAATTCCTAACTGAGCAAGGCCAAGGCAAGTCGTGTTCTTTGATCATGTTGAACCCAGTTTTTAAATCTATTATGTATTATTTTGTTTTAAATTATCATGCATTGCTACTTTATTATAAAACCCTTGTATTGGTAGTTAATGACCTAGTTGATTATTTCCTCCTTGATAATTTGAATACGATGATTCTATTGTCACCATAGGATGGGAAATTATTTAGTGATGCAATACTAGTTGTCACATGGGTGGTACGTTTAGAATTGCTTAGCCATGTTGGTGGTACGTTGGGTCTATCATCACATGTGATTAAATGATTAATTTTGACTTAATGATATATTAGAACGTGGTGGTAATCACAATGATAAAATTTGTGTGCCGTGACATTGGGGTGTCATTGGTGTTAGTTATACAAACTTGGTTTTCACTTGGGTGAATGATCGTACAGTAAAGGGGGTGCTGTTGGCACATTGGGATGTGGATGTTTCGCCTGGGTACATTTAAGGACTTAACTTTGTGCGCCATTGATCTGAGCCTTACCGTACAACCACATGTCTAGTATGGGATGGACCTGGCTGACTAATTTGTGATGTTTCAATTCTGGTTCCGCCATTGGGATGTCAGTGGGTGTCGTATATATTCCACGGGGCGCAAGAGGGGGCAATTACCAGGTTAGGGGGCGAAACCTCAGCGAGGTGGGACTGAGTTGAGATTGAACATTGTAAAGGCCTTGTTGTGATCTTCTTGGTTGGCATGCCAAAGGAAGCATGTTATACCGGTGACATTACAAGATGATCATATCGTGTGGGTAAAGTTGTACAACCTTTGCAGAGTGTAAAACTATTCGAATAGTCGTGTCCTCGGTCATGGACAATGCTCGGTATTTCACATGAGGGGTAGAGTTTTCATAAAAACCTGGTTGGGTTAAGTTGGGAAGTGAATGGTTAGTTCATGGGTGTTCATTTCATGGATCTTGGTTCATGGTGGATTCCTTGGGTGAATGGTCAGTTCACTTGTGGTTGGTCTCAATTCCTTTGATTACTTATTTATTATCATTTACAAAGCTTGCTTTTAAATCTACTTACTGTATTTACTTTAAATTATTGCTTTCTGCAAAATTAACCTTTTAGCCATTCTTTGGTAAGCCTTGCATACTATATTGCATTCTTTGTTACAAACGACTTGCTGAGTACTCTATGTACTCACGGCTTCATCCATATTTGCTCAGTTGAGGAAGAAGGACCAGTCCAGCAGAGGTACCGGAGGAGGATACTGGCGACTTCGCAGATTAGGACTTCGCTCCCGATCGATTGCTGTGGGTATGTCGAATGGCTACTACGCTTATTTCTGGTTTTCCGCTGCTAGTTTCTTTAAGCCTTTCAGGCTATTAATTGTAAGCTTGGCCATAAGGTCGTACTCTGATAATTATTAATAATATTTGAGTATTTTCCTAGTAAATCGTGATATGGTCGATATTTCATCTTTGTTTATACTGTGTGCACTAGCGTGATTCTGGACTAGTGCAGAATACACAGAAGAGTCCGGATTTGTATATTCGGGTCTCTACACTAGGGCAAATGCTAAAGCACGTAACTTCATGATTCAAGTCCTAGGGAGAGATAAATTCAATCGAATGGCTTGTCTTGCATCCACACATGAGATCTAGATGACTCTATCTGATTACCATGAGGATGCACCGAAAATCGAGAAAGTGTGTGAGACTCAGTTCAAGAATGACTACTAAAAGCTAGAGATGGAACTTGCAAAGTTCATCACTTCCTTGTTTGGTAGATTCCATAAGATCTTGAGTGATCTAAGGTCTGTAGGAGTCACATACTCAAATGCCACTAATGCGGCTAGGGTGAAAAGTGAATATGAATTATCCATATTATCTGGTTACCGTATTTGATAGGATGTGAATATGGTATAGATTTTCCCGTCCGATTAATAATTTCTATCCTAATCATATTCAAATTCGAATTCGCATAAAAATATGGATGTGAATATGGTATGGACTTTTACCATCCGAAATGTGATTTTATCTGGACTATCCGTATCTGTATTCATATTCGACGAAGCAATATGCATATTTTATTACAATACGACTAATTAGTTGGACAAATTTTTTTAATTGAACATAAATTCATGTTTCTTTAGGTGAAATAAATGAATTAGAATGATTAAGCATGATTGTACGAAAATAAAATGTCATTAATGTCTTCATACTACATAAGTTATGATGATATCTAGATCCGACCGAATTGTGTGGATATTCGATTCGAATTCATATCTGACATTTGTTCGGCCCATATTTGTATCTGATGTTTGTTCGATTTGTATTCGAATCCGAGGGAAAAATATGGATATGAATATAGTTTGAGTACTATCTGATTTGTATTCGATATGTTTTCACCCCTAAATGTGGCTCATGCTCTAAGTGCTCTTAATATGTGTGTTTGGAAAACGAAAGTCACATCTATCAGTGACAAGGTGGACATAGCAACTATGACTGTTGATAAGTTATTTTCATGATTTAAGACACTTGAGATGGCTGTTATAGCCAAGAAATCCAAAGGTTCGAAGAAGATGGCTCTTGTGGCTAATCCTGCAAAAGAGTGGCACTTCTTGTGAGAATGATTCTTCTAGTTTTCTTGTCCACTTTGCAAGCCATGAGCGATGAGCAACTTAAGAGCCTCCCATAGATGATCTAGCCCTTATTACTAGCAGATTCACCACTATATACTACAAAGCAAGAGAGCATAGGACAGGTGGTCAAATTATGTGCTTTGAGTGTAGTGAATAGAGATGGAGATGATAGTGGGAGGAAGGACTACAATAAAGAATACAATAAGAAGCATCATCAACTTTGCAAGCACAATGCCACACTCAAGAAAGCAACTATGTCGTTGCTTACATCCCTCAATGGTCGAGACTTGAGCAATGTTGATCCTTTGACTTGGAGTGACAAGGAGGAGCAAAGGAAGGTTAAGAAGAAGTATGTCGATTTCATCGGCATGTGCTTCATGGCTGCAAGCGAGGATGATCATGACAACATGCATGATGAGGATGATCCCTACATAGAGCATGATGAGGTAAATCCCTTTGGCTCACTAATGCTTAGATATTATAGAGTAGTTGTTGATCACTTGAAACAAGTTGAGTGCATCGAATGAGTCATGAAAAGAAATGGCAAACTTAAAACTAAATGAGATTCTAAACATAAAAATTGATAGACTTAGATCTCTTATTTCTAACGATGACAATGGAGATTATTGCCTTACTTTGCATGCTGACATTAAGAAATTGTGATTATCTGGGTCATCCTTACTATAACAACTAGAAAATACTAGAACTGAAATTGTTGACTTCAAAGCTAGTCCATGTTTTAGTTGCTTAGGAGCTGGTAACACTTCTATAGCTAGTGTTTTACCATGTTTTAACTATGATGAATTGGAAAGTAAACTTGCCTTGCAAACTAAAAATTGTTGTAATTTAGTCTTTGATATTCATGTGCGCATTGTGAGTTTAGGGAAGATACAATGAAAGAATTAACTAACAAGGTTAATCATATTAGAGCTTAAACTTAAGATAATTGCCCTAAGCTCACTTCTGAAATTGAAGCTCTTACTAAAAATTTGCAAGATAAATGTGATGAAGAAATTATTGCTCTTGTTTATGAATCAAATGTTGATTCCCTTTGATATAGGTTTTTCAAGAGAGAAGGAGATCATGCAGATCATGTTAGTCTCTTTGGATCTCCTATCTCACTTTGGGCATCTGTTGATGGTTTTCACTTCTTAGGATGCAACTTGCTCCAGTTACAACTACATCGACTACATCTCACCGCCAAGCGGTGTGACACAGGTTATTGTTTAAGTTTTGTCAATTCCCTACTTTCATTTTTAGCATTGCATAGCATTTGGGAGAGTCAGGGTTTCAGGTCTGTTCAAGGTGTTGTGAGTTTCACCTTCTGTCTTGTATCTTTCTAAAGAACTTCTCTTCTCTACTAGGTCCTCTAGGGTCTCTTACCCTGTCTAAGGTGAGTTTGCTTCTTCTTTCACTAGCATGTAGTAGTAGGGATAGCTAGTGTGGTTGATTCACTTCTTAGGCTAGAGACAATGTAGAGTAGATGTTTTTTTGTTCTTGCAAGTGTTTTTCTTGCTTTTAGGTCTTGCTTTTCCTTTGCAAATGGTTCTGGAAGTTAAGAGGAGTTTTATCTTTATTCTTTCTTTTTTTTTAATCATGCATACATGGCATTGCATTGTTAGATATGCACGCTTTGACAATTACTCAATTATGATGTAATTTTAATTTGATATTACTCATTGCTATGTTATACTTTTATATGTATGATTAAATCTTTGTTATGTTAACTTAACTTGCCAAATTGAATGTAATTTCATAAGTGGTATCAATTTTCATAATTAGTATCTTTTAAGTTTGTAATGATATATCTTTTGACTAGTTTGTTCTCTAGTGATCCTTTTATGATACATGCCATGTCAATAATGTTTTGTTGATATTGAATCTTATATCGAGCTTGATTTAATGCTATGCTAGCTCTTTGGTAATCATGTTTTGCTTATTGAACTAGTGCCTAACTTGATATAATGATCTTTTTTGTGTTGAATCTTGAATCTCAGCAATTCTTTTTCATGAGATTGCTTGCTATTGCACTTGGTATGAACTCAGGGGAGTTTTGTGTAACCAAGACCATTCTTTTAAGTGTAATGCTTGAGATCAATGAAAATAAAAATAACTCAAATTGGTTGATACTCAGGGGGTAGTTGTAAATGGCTCCTAGTCTAGAACTTGCTTTACTGAGATAGACCATAAAATTATAATAAATGACTAAAGCTTACGAGGCAGTTATGGATGGCTCCTTATCCAAGATTTGCTTTGCTAAGACAATGCCTAAAATGATATTTAAAATCTCAAGATTGGCTTTTATTTAGTGCTTGAGTATAATTAGTCAAAATTGAACTTCTAGCACTTTCATTGATTCAATTTGAGCTTCTTGATCCTATTTAGATTTCTTAACATGGCTTAGCTCATATTTAGATACTTTTAGATAAACTAGTCATTTTTAAAGAATTACTTAACATGAAATTAAATTGAATGCTTTAAATTGTGTTGTCTTGCTTAGATTTGTTATCTATACCTTATCATGATGTGTGTGTGTGTGTGTATAGCTTTGTATTCATTTTATGGCTTTAAGTGGTATCCTTTTACTTTGAATCTCACTTTGGATAATTTTTAAAACTATTTTTTAAGTTATGTATTTTCATTCATGCATACATGTTCTTTACAAATTTACAAGTTGGATCTTTCTTTGCTCCCTTGTTGTTTACAATCAGTTTCATGCATCATTTTAGGAGAGAGAATGAGTATTTGTGAGCTTGCATTGTCCTCTTAACCCTTGATGATTATTTTGCCAAAAAAGAAAGAATGTTTAAGGCAAAATTTAGAATTAGCCTAAAGGAGGAAAATATTAAGAATGATCTTCTAAGGGGAGAATACACTAACATTGTGAAAATGAGCTTTGTGAGATTGCAATAAAGCAAAATAAGCTTTTATGTGAAAAAAATACATTTTTGGTCATAATTGAGATCTTGCATGCATTTATTCTTCTTTGCTCTTTTGGTGCCTAGTTTTGCTATGAAAATGGTCATAATGAACACATATTTTTTTAGATGGACCACCAGCAAGATTTTGCTATTTGAGAAACTTTAGGTGTGGATTGGAGTTTTTATTCAAAACTTGCCCATTCTTATGTTAGCACTATTCTACATCTTGCCACTATGGTCATGTGCCTTCTTTCTCTTGAAATTGTACCAATAGTGGCTCTTGGCTCTTGCAACTTGTTTGCCTTAATTGTTCAAATTCAATACCAAATTCTTGTCTTTTGAGGTATTTATCAAATTACTCATGAAGTGAGAGCTTGTGCCAAGTTTCATTGCTTTTGGATCAATGGTTTAAGAGTTGGCTTTTTTTTGTGCAGTGATGTTCTGCATTTTCCCACGGGAAGCGCTTAGACCGCAAGGAATCGAGCGGTCCGACCGGAGTGCCGTCAGACCGGTGCCCGGGCGGTCTAACTGCCTAGCGGCCAAACCGGCAAAGCCAGTGATTAGACCGATTTGGTAGTGAACTCCGCTGTGAGTTTACGATCTTTAGCTTTTGGCTTTAATGAGCTTGTGAGTTTATATTTTTGCTACGTATTGTTGTTGATATTTAGAAAAAGAAAGAATCATTTATCTTCTCGGACTCGTCGTACAGACCCTATAGTTGTGTTGGTGCTAATACATCTCTTAATATTTCTACTTTAGACGGCAGCCAAATACAAGGTCCAGAGCACGTAAACGTTGACAGCAACGGAGGAAAGAGCCTAACGATTAACCCTTTCTGTCAATCACCTGTTGTTTTCTAAAGGCAACCCACCAAGAATTGATTCTCTCAAGTAGGCACCAATTGGAAACGAAAAGGATAAATTGGGGAGTATACCTCCAGAAATCAACACGTACACGGTATCAAAGGTCCGCATGAGCTCCGGCGAAGCCATGGCCATCGCCATTTGCGTTTGCCGCCTCGTTGTGTGGCCTTGTCGCTGTCGCGTGTTTTAGATATTGGAAAGTACGGATTTCTTTCTTAAAGCCTAGTAAGCAACTCCAGCAGGGCTCCTACTTGATCCCTCAAAAGTAGGGGGCCCTCAAATCTCCCCCTCGAACCCTCATTCCTGGGGTCTGGAGGTAGCCCCTACTTTTGAGGGTTCAAGTAGGGGTCCTACTGGAGTGAGTTTTTTGCCCCTCGGCCCTCAAAAGTAGGGGCTCCATCCAGACCCCCAGAAGTGGGTCCTATGTGTCATCCCCTCTAAGAATGAATTTGAGGGTCCTGTTTTGAGGGCTCCTGCTGGAGTGCAGCCCAAAAAACAGAGCCCTCAAAAGTAGAGGGAGCCCTCAAATAAAAAGTAGGGGCTCTGTTTTGAGGGCTACTGCTGGAGTTGCTCTAAGAAACCAAATAAATTGATCTTGTTACTACAAAGGTCTGATCCAAAAGGCAAGCCTATCGCATCTTAAAGAGGCAAGCCCATCTATCTCAACCCAAAACTGGTCCTGGTATCTGTTATGGTTACTAACCAAACAGTAAAGTGAGGAAGTAGTGTACTAGAGATGATGGATGAACAATGCTTGCTCCCTATGTCCAGAGTGTGTATATAATTTTTCATAAGAAATATTTTACAATTATGCCCTTATATCCATTCGCCCCCTCCCTCCCCCGCTAGGGGTATCTATATCATTACACACATCCTATTTTGGACTTTATAACCCTTTAACAGGTTGGATAGGCTTAAATGAGGGTCATCTTTACAACAGTATCATAACTGACCTGGGCCATGCGGGCACAGATGGCCTGAGCCACTATGCACCCACCGGCGAGCGCCTCCTCCTTGAAAAGCATTTCGTGTTTTTGTTTTTTTTTAAAAAAAACTGCAGGAACTTTGCTATTGCATTATAGACGAAGCAAAATATTTACTGGATGGGGAAAACGAAAGCTCTATCTAAGCAAGAGAAAACTAGAACAGCGGGAGTCGCTTGAAGAGCAAAATCAACATGGTGGTACACTGCAGTTGCTTGAAGAGCCAGCGTTCCCAGCTCAATATCGAACAGCAGCCAGAAAGGCCAAGTAAATGATTGCTATACACTGTGAATCATAATAGGAGCTTTATTTATGTTAAGCACGAGCAACTACTGTGACATCAAGAGCAGGTTCAGATACGACGATATTACAAAGTGTCAAAGTGTTTCACACACCGAAAATGTGTATTTATGTTGAAAACAATTACGAAAAAGAACGATGTTCTGTTCTAGTGCCATCCAAAGAAAACTACTACAAAAAGGCAAAGGGGTAAAGAACTAGTGGTGAGCATTTGTGGAATCAACCCATTCTCTCCATTATACCATTGATAGGAAGAAAGCGATGAGAGAAAAAAACAGAACGTATAACTCATCTCGAACTACAATAAATTGCAGACCATATTTTTATTCAGGCCTCTGGGTTCCTGATGACTTGAACTTTAGTGTCACTCCAACATGAATAAGATTGGCGGGAAATACTTCTCATTACCTCTATTGCTTGCGTTTGCAAGATCAATCTCATCCTTATATAGTGGCTGCACAATCGACTCCTAATATTGTAGATAACCGGTTTGGATGAACAATCCAATCCAGAAACGACCACTTCTAAACCTGGACACAATCCGAATACTTCTCTAATTCTACCTCCTCCTTCCAACTGCTGCTATCGGAAGGTTTTCTATTAGTGCTTCCGCCCTGTAACTCATCAAGTATTGCCACTGCCGAGCTCTGCAGTTGCCGATCCTTCTCGTGAGCTTCTCGTGAGGTTTGAGTTGGTTTTGATCTTCTAGTGTAATGTCTGTCCCAATAAGAATCTATAACATTCCCCCCTTCTACTGAAACAGCTTGTCCTCAAGCTGGAAGTCAGCATAGTTATGCTGGAAATCCTGAAGAGTAATCCAAGAAGCTTCGGAGGGAGATCAACCCTGCCATTGAAAGAGAACTTCCCACTGATCCCTGAACAGATGAGCACATTCCACCGGCGCTGGCTTGGGAATAACCCTGCCATGAAACAAGTCCAGTAAAACTGGGACCTCAAGCGGTGGTTCTCCATGGAAAGCCTTTAACAACCCAACATGGAAGGCATCATGAATCTTTGCACACGGCAGCAGCTGCAAACGATAAGCCACAGAACATATGCGATGAGTGATCTTGAAAGGCCCATAATACTTAGGTGACAATTTAGCGGCATCACGATCCACAATAGATGAAGCCGAGCGATGATGCAACCGCAACCATACCCATTGACCCACTTCAAACTCAATATCACGATGGTGCCCATTATACTGTTTCTTCATAACCGATTGAGGGTGCGCATCATACTGTTTCTTCATAACCGATTGAGCCTGAAGCAGCCGCTCATGAATTTCCTTCAAGAACTCATCATGATCCATCATATGACGTTCAACGGCTGCTATATTAGTAGCACCTAGTTCACATTGCACCAATGGATCATGGCCATAGACAACATGAAAGGGTGTCATACGAAGAGCTGTTTCATATAACGAGTTCTAACAATACTCCATCCATGGAAGCCACTGCACCCATTGTTTTGGACGATCTCCACACAAGCACCGAAGATACATAACAATAATACGATTAACCACTTCGGACTAGCCGTCAGTCTGAGGATGAAAAGCAGAACTCAAATGCAATTGTACTCCGGCCAAACGAAATAACTCCTTCCAAAAATTACTAGAAAAGATTGAATTCTGGTCACTAACAATAGAGGAAGGAATCCCATGAAGGTGGACAATCTGAGTGATGGACCAAGCCATATAAGGGTGTGATAATGAAATAAAATGCTCATATTTAGAAAATTGATCCACCACCATCAAAATGACAAATTTGTCATGTACCTTAGATAACCCTTCCACAAAATCCATGGAAATATCATTCCATATAGTACTAGGAATTTACAATGATTGTAACAAGCCTGCCGAATGGAGATGCTCTAATTTATTTCTCTGACAGATCGCTCAGCCTTTAACAAATTCTCGGAAAATCTAAGGTAAACAAGCAGCATGAAAATGAGCCCAAACTCTATGCAACGTTTTCTGCACTCCTCATGGCCAGCATGATGCAATTCCGCCACGAACTGCGATACAAGAGCTGAACCAGTTGGTATAAAAATTTTATTCTTATAAAAGATCAAACCATCCACTATCTTCCACTGGGAACCCTCCTAACCACCCAAAATTTGCATCTTCAGAGCTACTATCTCCTCTATCATTTGCAATTCGACACGGAGCTACTCCAACCAGTCAAACTGCGGATTGGATATGGCCCAAATGGCATTACCCTCCTCATCGCACCGGGACAAAGCATCTGCAGCGTGGTGCTGCCTTCCTGCCGATTCTCCATAGCAAACGTATAGCCAAATAGCTTACTCACTCACTGGTGTTGCGGAATTGTTGGAAGATGTTGATCAAGAAGGAACTTAAGGCTATAGTGATCCGTTCGAATTAAGAAATCCCAACCACACAAATAATGTCACCAATGCCGAACTGCCTTAATCAATCCAATAAGTTCTGTTCATAGGCAGCTAGTTTAGCGTGGTGAGGAGCCACGGGACGACTAAAGAAAGCCACAGGCCGATCACCTTGATGAAGCACAACACTGAATCCTGATCCCGAAGCATCGCAATCCACCATAAATCTTTTTGTAAAATCAGGTAACTGTAACACTGGTGCTGAAGTAAGAATCTTCTAGAGGTTCTAAAAAGCATGCTCGGCATCCGCAGACCATACAAAGGCTTCCTTTCGTAACAATTTAGTGTGAGACGTGGCCACTATCCCATGATCACGAATAAACTTATGATAATACCCTGTCAGCCCGAGGAAGCCTCTCAAAGCATGTACTGAAGTCGGCCTTGGCCAGTCTAGCACAGCAGCCTCCTTAGCTGGATCCATCGCCACCCCATGGCCAAAATTACATGGCCCAAATAATTCACAGAAGATTCTCCAAAAAACACTTTGACCACTTAAGAACTAACTAATTGGCTTGTAAAGCCTGAAAGACTACTCATACATGTTGTAGATGCTCGGACCATGAGGAACTGTAGATTAAGATGTCATAAAAAAACCAACATGAATCGCTGGAGGAATGGTTTAAGAACCTCATCCATGGTGCCTGAAACATCACCGATGCATTGGTAAGATCAAAAGACATGACCAAGAATTCGAAACGTCCATGATGAGTATGAAACACCGTCTTCTCAACATCATCAGGATACATCCGCACTTGATGATCGCCACTGCGCAAATTCAACTTAGTAAAGAAACATGCACCCTTAAGTTCATCGAGTAACTCACCCACAACCAAAATAGGAAATTTATCCTTCACTGTTTGAGAATTCAGGGCATGGTAGTCGACACAAAAACGCCATGTATCATCGTGTTTCTTGACCAACAATACTGGTGAAGAGAAGGCAGATGTACTCTCCCAAACAATTCCTTGTGCAAGCTGTTGGAAACATGGGCAATATTTTAATTCCAAATTTTACTAGGAGGCAAATACAATAAACTAGTAATGAAAGACTTACTACTAACAGCAGGCTACTCATCATGCTTTAGAATGTACGTAAGAAAAATATAGTAACAAAGTCGAACGTGCGCGCGAACGAATTACTTTTTCGCCTGATGAAGAATAGGAAGCAGCGCAGGCTTGACGCAGTGCAGAACGTAGATGATGCAGTGCAATGAGCGGTTGCGTAGATGCGCTACCCAGAAACCTTATTGCCGCCCCGTGCAGGTACTCTCTACGGCAACGATTCAGAAATAGCCGCTCTCTCTCCTTCCAGGTGCACGCCGAGAAGAAAGGTCGACGAAGTTCAAACGGCACAACACAACAGCACAAGCTCGTAGAGCAGAAAGTAGAGGAAGAATGGAGGTGCAAAATTCTCTTTTTTCCTGGACTTCTCCAGGCCCTTTTAAGGGCACTGCAGTTATTCACTAGTAATTGCTGCGTTTTAAACAGAATTATACACTGGTAACTACCTCATCAAATCACAAATTAAACATTGTAAATCCACTTGTAACTGCCTCATTCAAATGTTTGAATCTCATTCAAACAGAGAGAGAGAGAGAGTGGTGCAAGGTTCAGCAAAAATGAAGATAGACTTGGTCTGCCAAGTGGCGCGATTTTCACGCGAAAATACGTGCGCGTGCATGTGACTAGACAGAACCCTCCTCATACCATCTCTATCCATATTCAAAGAGTGGTGAGGACTCCACCTTATAAATCGGTCTTCCTCACCTTGCCTCAGCAATATGGTACTAAACCATGCATGCTTTGGAATTAAGGAAATGAGCCATAATCAAATGGGCCAATTTCTAACAATCTCCCACCAATTGCAAACCAAGAAGTAAACAGATGATAAAGATATTGTGCTGAAGTACTGTTAATATACCAGTCTTTTAGTGTAAGTTCCGTACGGGTTGAACTTGCACCTAGAATGACAAGATTCATCTTCTCATAGCTGATGAATAGACTATGCCTTGAATTCACAGCTTTTCGTGATCAGATTTCACTTGAAATCTCAACTAGTATTAGGCTGCCAATGAACCACACCAAAACAGAGTGTTATATGGTCATGCTCCTTTATCTGCTCATGAGCTTTCTAGAGAACGCCCTATTCCCGTGAACTGCGACCGCACAGTTAAGCTCAAGTAGGTGTATTCTTTCTAGTCATCCTACAGGCTAATACCTTTTTCTTATTTGGACAACATAATACATTAAGACTTTATGCCAACTGTAGGACCGAAATGGCAACAAAGGAGGTGAATGGTGCCTTCAAACCGCCCCAAGTATCTACACAATCTTCCTCTCCGATAGCTATAGAAGCTATGAAGCAAGAGCGTAATTGTTCACTGACACTAAAGAAAAGACCAAAAAGCAAAGAAGAAAACACAGGACAGAGAAAAACACTTCAGTCCAGAGGGCAAGAATTGAGGCCGGTCTGACCGCAATAGTGATAGCGATCTGAATGCCGACCCCCTACCGGTCTAACTGCAATAGCACAGCCGGACTGACCACCGAAACCCTAGCGGTCTGACCGCAATTGCATAACCGGTCTGACTGCCCAATTGTTGCCGGTCTGACCGCCGTAGTGGGGCCGGTCTGACCACAGGGGAGAATCCGGTTTGACTGGGAACAGAAAAGTTCGGCAGATACAGAACAGAGTCAGAAGCGGAGAAACTGAACTAGAAACAGAGAAAATGAAACCAGGCAAAGAACAGACCCAAGCTGACAAACTGAGAAGACTATGAAAAAGAGAAACTAAACTAGGTATAGATTGACTGGAACTACAAGATCAAAGAAGATCAAGTCACTGAGATAAGTACCGACTGGGGTGAAGAGAAACTGAGCAACTAAAAACGGTTTTGAACAGTGAATACTACATTGCCGAGAAGAAAATAGAAGGGGGACAAAATCCAAATAGCTTGTGATTCTCAAATCCTTTGATCATGAGACTTTTGATCATAAAAGGGAATGACCTCATGAGGAGAAAATACAAAGCTAATTCAACTTTTTGCCGAGAAATCAAGAAATCACGAATCCTCTGCCCACGGAAACAGTAAGCCCTAGACAAGAGGGAAACAGATGAAGTAAGAGCTAACAAAGTCTTGAAAAGACAACAGCGATTGGAATGATTGCTCTCGGGTATAAGCTAGCCAAGAGGCCTTGAGGAGATACCCAGTTCAGAGCACAAAGATTCTGCAGCTACTAGATCAAATATTCAACTTAAAATCGACAAAAGCAAAGAAGAATAAAGAACAGAAGTAGATCCAGAGAAAAACTGAAAACCATAGCATCTCAAGCACAGGAAATCTCAAATAGATTCAGATAGATGAATGATTACAAAGCGTAATAGTTACATCCAATTCATGCCATCTCTCACATCGTGGGCACACACCCAAAAAGAAAATCAAGAACTCATACCAACTCCCAGACTCTCACACAGACATGGGACCAAAGCAACGCTACTCTGTCCAACTACTCCTCAAATAGAGAAAGGAAGCACAAGCCAAAAACCCCTACACTCCACCAGGGAACAACCCACCTATTTATAGCTTCAAATTACCGAGTTTGCAATTTGCTTTACCCATTTGCTCTACCAACTCAGTTCTTTACCCGTTATCTCCAACCGAATCCGCTTCCACTTTGCAGCCTTGCGCATTTTACCAAAATGTCACTCCTGTACCTTCTTGGAAGCTTCCTCTTTTCTTGCTGTCCAAGCCTTGCAACCACCTTAAACCCTCGCCATCTTCGGCATATCCCGACCGCTTCGACCTTAGCACTGCCTGTGCCTAGTCCGGTCATCCCATGCCTCGCCATGACTTAGCCTCAAAGTCCTGCAACCATCACAGACAATAAAACATCACATAGCACTGCTCGAAACACTACAATCATACATTTGCAACAGAACAAAGCACTTAAGCATGACATTCACAAATCAAACTCAAACTTTCTAAAATAAGTGTCAATTACTCATCACAAAATATGTGGTCACTTCCACATGATCTCTCACCAACCCTCCATACAGTCGAAAGTACATTGTTTATTAGGACATGGGTACAATAAATATGTACTCTCTTGTTACAACATCAATTTGTTTTTCCCATTGTCTAAGTTAAGGGATTTCCGATCAAGAAGGTATGGGTTACCATTATGATGTAACTTAAATGGGCCTCATTCCCATGTCCATAAATGCAATGGAAATCGCTTTCCGTGCTAACCCCTTTGTAAAAGGCTCTGCCAGATTTTTCTCAGTTTAAATATCATTTACAGTAATCACTCCGGAGTTTCTTAGTTTTCTCCTACGTTTCACATGTCTAGAGGACTTCATATTATCCTTTGTACTTGTGACTTTGGCCAACACTGTATGATTATCATAGTACATCAAGATTGTAAGTATTGGTTTCTCAACCAATGGCAAATCCAATAGAAGCGCTCTCAGCCATTCAGCCTCAACAGTGGCTGTGTTAAGTGCTACAAGTTCTTCTTCCATGGTTGACCTTGTAAATATGGTCTGTTTGCAAGACCTCCATGAAACTGCAGCACCAGCTAAAGTAAATACATAGCCACTTGTAACTTTGATCTCATCCGCATCAGAGATCCAATTAGAATCACTGTATCCTTCTAAAACAGAAGGATGTCCAGTATAATGTATTCCAAAAGATGTTGTGCCCCTCAAGTAGCGCAACACTCTTTCAAGTGCCTCCCAGTGATCATCTCCTAAGCTAGAAGTAAACCGACTTAATTTGCTCATAGCAAATGAAATGTCAGGTCTTGTGGCACCAGCAAATACATTAGTGACCCAATAATTTCTGAATATCTTAATTGATCTTTTTCTAACCCCTGGTTCTTTCGAAGCTTAATGCTTGCATCATAGGGTGTTGGAGAATTTTTACAGTTTTCATAACCGAACCAGCTCAATATTTTCTCAACATAATGGGATTGATTCTAAGTAATCCCGCCCTTGCTTTTGATCAATTTAATATTCAGAATGACATCTACCTCTCCCAATCTTTCATATCAAAACACCGAGATAAGAAAGATTTGACCTCGTCAATTACAGCAGAGTTTGTTCCAAATATAAGTATGTCATCTACATACAGACATAAAATCACTCCTTGACCCCCACCATAATGATAATACATATATTTATCAGCTTCATTCACAACAAAACCAGCGGATGTCAAACTTTCGTGTCATTGTTTAGGTGCTTGTTTTAGGCCATACAGAGATTTTAATAATCTGCATACCTTATTTTCCTATGCAGAAATCACAAAACCATCTGGTTGATCCATATATATTCCTTCCTCCAACTCTCCATTAAGGAAAGCTGTCTTCACGTCCATTTGATGAACATGTAGATCATAGGAAGATGCTAACACAAGGAGAACTCTGATGGTAGTTAGTTTGGCGACAGGAGAATAGGTATCAAAGAAATCTTCTCCCTCTCCCTAGGTGTAACCCTTAGCCACAAGTCTTGCCTTGTACTTCTCAATAGTTCCATCAGATCTTAGTTTCTTTTTAAAGACCCACTTACATCCTACAGGTTTACACTCGATAGGACGATCTGTGATCTCCCAAGTCCCATTAGCCATGATAGAGTCCATCTCACTATAGACTACCTCTTTCCAATACTCAGCATTAAAAGATGCATAAGCCTCCAAAAGAGTCTTTGGCACATCATCCACAAGGTATACAATAAAGTCGTCACCAAAGGTTTTCTCAACCCTTTGTCTCTTGCTCCTGCGAGGAGCTTCTATGACTAGATTGTTATCCTCCTCAGGGATATCACATATTAGTTTAGAAATGGTGGGAAGTTCAGAAGTTTGATTATTCTCACTTTCAATATTATCAGTTTGAACATTCTCTGTTTATGAAGTACTGCCTCCTGTTCTCATAGGAAAGATATTCTCAAAAAATGAAGCATCTCTAGACTCCATTATTGTATTAGCAATAATCTCAGGAGTTTCTGATTTAACTACTAAAAATCTATAGGCCATGCTATTTTGAGCATATCCTAGAAAAATACCATGGACTGTTTTTAGTCCAAGTTTTCTCTTTTTCTGCAATGGAACATTGACTTTTGCCAAACACCCCCAAGTTCGCAAGAAAATTTACATTAGGTTTTCTCCCCTCCATCCCTCATACGGAGTAGTCTCACTCTTTTTAGTAATTACTCTGTTTAGGATGAGAGTTTCTATTAGTATAGCTCCCCCCCCACCATGCCTTAGGCATACCGGCACTCTCTAACATGGCATTAACCAAGTCTGTTAGCGTCCACTTTTCCTCTCAGCTACCCCGTTTAATTGGGGTGAATATGGTGGTGTAAATTCATAGACTATTCCATGCTCAGAACAGAATTGGGAGAATTCATGATGGACATACTCTCCTCCACAATCAAACATCAATCTTTTTATTTTCTTCTCTAGTTGGTTCTCAACCTCGGCCTTATAAGTTTTAAAGTAGTTTAAAGCTTCATCCTTAGTTTTCAGCAAATACACGTAGCATTAGCATGTTGCATCATCAATAAAAGTTAGAAAATATCTTTTGCCTCCTTTTGTCAATAATCCATTCATTTCACACAAATCTGAATTAATAAGATCTAGTGGTGCCAAGTTCTTTTCGTCCTCTAATGCCTTAAAGGGTTTTTGAGGTTGCTTTACTTGCACACACGACTGGCACTTTGATTCTTTGACAATTTCATATTTTGGAATTAAATCTTATCTAGACATTCTAGCAATACTATCAAAACCAATATGGCAGAAACGAGAATGCCAAATATTTGCCTCACATTTATTTAAACCAGGTGCAACATTCAAATTATAACAAGACTCTAAAATGCATAGGTGGAACAAGTCTCCGCTCTCATAGCCTTTACCAACAAATTTTCTAAACTTAGACATTACAATTTTATTTGACTCAAAAACTAGCTTATAACCGTCCCTGCATAGGAGAGAACCACTAGCGAGGTTCTTCTTTATTGTAGGAGCTTGCTGTACGTTCTTCAAGTGGACAATCTTCCCTGAAGTAAGCTTCAAATCCATCGTACCAACACCAAGAACAGAAGCATGCGACCCGTTTCCCATTAGGACGGAGGAAGCCCCTGCTGCCTGATAAGAAGAAAATAAGGAAACATCAGAACATATGTGAACATTAGCTCCAGTATCAACCCACCAATCAATGGATTGACATGCTAAAAAGACAACAGGTGAATTACCATACCCTCCTGAAGTCGAGGCCTCGCCTATGGTCACGTTAACAGCCTTCTTCTTAGGCTGTTCACCATCTCTGATCTTGCAGAAACGACAGTTCTTCGCCATATGACCGCCTTTTCCACACACAAAGAAGGTGATGTCCCTCAAATCCTTTTTCTTGGTTTTCTTCTTAAAGCTAGTTGCCTTGTTCGGTTTGTTGGATTTGTACTTCTTAGCAACAGTTTTTTCTGTATGACATTTGTATTGTTCTGGCCAGATGTTCTAGGTGCATCTTTTACTCTTGCTTTTTCTTCCACATCGAGGGCTGCAATGAGATCATCAACAGAAATCTCTTCCCTCTTATGTTTCAAGCTAGTAGCAAAACTCCGCCAAGAGGCAGGGAGTTTAGCAACAATGTCTGCAGCCACAAACTTTGGAGACAACACACAACCCAGGTGCGCAATCTCACCGACTAGTAGCTAGAGGTCATGAGCTTGTCCAACTATGGACTTAGCCTCATCCATGCTAAAGTCAAAAAATTGCTCACATATGTAGAGCCAGCAACCTGCCTCTGCCTCTGCATATTTGTGCTCTAGTGCATCCCACAACTCTGTGTCGGACTTGTAGTTCATGTACACATCATAGAGCTGATCTGCCAGAACAGTCAGAATGCAGCCAAGAGCAGTATTGTTCACATTTTCAAATTGCATGTACTGCTCAATCGTAAATGGATACTACGGGTGGATAACCCACCATAGTCCCAAAGACATGAGCCAAAACGTGGTTCTAGTCTGCCATCTACAAAAGTTCTGACCAGAAAATCTTTCAGGTTTCATCGCATTAGAAAGCACTAGCCATTGTTGTATTGCAACAAAATTCACAATAAGGTTTCTGGATTGTTGGAAACGTCGGTAATATTTTAATTCCAAATTTTACTAGGAGGCAATACAATAAACCAGTGATGCAAGACTTACTACTAACAGCAGGCTACTCATCATACTTCAGAATGTACACAAGAAAAATATAGTAACAAAGTCGAACATGCGCGCGAACGACTTAATTTTTCGCCTGATGAAGAACAAGAAGCAGCGCAGGCTTGACGCAGTGCAGAACATAGATGACGTAGTGCAGTGAGCAATCGCGCAGATGCGCTGCCTAGAAATCTTATTGCCGCCTTGTGCATGTACACTCTGCGGCAACAGTTCAGAGATAGCTGCTCTCCCTCCTTCCAGGTGCACGCCGGGAAGAAAGGTCGACGATGTTCAGACGGCACAGCACAACAGCACAAGCTCGCAGAGCAGAAAGTAGAGGAAGAATGGAGGTGCAAAATTCTCTATTTTTTTCCTGGACATCTCCAGGCCCTTTTAAGGGCGCTACAGTTATTCACTAGTAACTGCTGCGTTTTAAATAGAATTATGCACTGGTAACTGCCTCATCAAATCACAAATTAAACAATGTAAATCCACTTGTAACTGCCTCATTCAAACAGAGAGGGAGAGTGGTGTAGGGTTCAGCAAAAATGAAGATAGACTTGGTCTGCTAAGTGGCACGCCACGTCACGGCACGATCGTGCGTCGTAAGTCACAAGTCACGTGATTTTCACGTGAAAATACGCGTGCGCGCATGCGTGCGCACGTGTGTGACTAGACAGAACCCTCCTCATACCATCTCTATCCATATTCAAGGAGTGGTGAGAACTCCACCTTATAAATTGGTCTTTCTCACCTTGCCTTAGCAATATAGTACTAAACCATACATACTTTGGAATTAAGGAAATGGACCATAATCAAATGGGCCAATTTCTAACACAAGCATCTCTGCACAATGTCGTTCGATCTCATCTTTGAGAAGCTCTGGATATCTATATGGCTACACTGCCACTACGGTAGACCCCGACAACAGGCGAATGCGGTGATCCTGGTGGCGTGCTGGAGGCAATTCCTTCGGTTGCTCAAAGAGAGCTGCTAATTCTGGCAGCAAGGACACCATGAAGTCACTCCCATCCATACTAAGTGCATGTAACTTCCCGGATTGAACTCCCAACCACCAGAAAGACATTGTTAGGCTTTCAAAGCCCAAACGATTAGCCCCAAAGTGCGTAGCCAGTGCACACCGAGAACCAGGGAAAAAAATTCGGACGAAATTTCGCTATTTCGCCGAAATTTCGGTCCTTTCGTCCATGGGCGAAAAAACTCTTTCCCGGTCAAAATTTTCGGGGGTTTTTGAATTGGCCGGCGCGAGCTGCACCAGCCCAAAATGAGTGGCCCACCACCCGCCACCAGGCGGTCCAGGACTCCACGCACGGTGACCAGAGTCTAACCCTAATCCCACGCCTCGGCCTCACTTGCGCCGTCGTCCCCAATTCCCCATCCGCCTCGTCCGGTCGTCCCTAACCCCAGTCGTCTCGTCCGGTCGTCCACTCGCCCCTCGTCGTCGCAATCACCGAATCGCACCCCTCTTCCGACTCCCCAATCGGCGAATCGCATCCCTCGTCCCTCCCCCATCTTCTCACGGAGCAGGCGAGCGGCGCGGCAGCAAGGCGGGAAGAAGAGCGGCGGGCGGCAGCCATCACCGAGTGGCAGGCGGCGGCCAATCCCCATCTCAGCAACTCCGGTCCGGTACTCCGGCTTCTCAGCTCCCCAATCGGCCAATCCCCCATTCTTCACTTCGGCCGAAAAGGCAGCAACAGCAACAGACCAGCAAGTGAGTCTCTCGTCTCCTTAATCCTTATGCACTTCACAGTTCACACTGCTCTTCCGGTTCCATGTTTCCAACATGTGAATATGATCTTGAGTTGTATAGTTGTATGAATTGAAAACCGACATGTGAGCTCACGGCGGGGACGGCATGGATGGCGCAAGCGGCGATGCGGGAGTGGAAGGGGAGCTGCTGCACATGTGGATGAGCTCACGACGCTTCATCGGGACCGACTACTACGGAAGGAAATGGAGGTACTAATCTGGATTCGGACAATATCATCCACTAGATGCTCAGATTAAATGTTTGCTAGTAGTAGTACTGTAGTAGTATCATAAATATAAGTAACAATTAATAGAGGTAAACATCATCATAAATGAATACATCACATAATTCCTTGTTCCTTTTTTATAGAACTAAATCATTTTTCCGAGGAAGTATATGGATTTGCAGTGGCTGTGCAGGATATAAAAAACACATTAGTATATAATTCAAAATATTACAGAGCAACATTGTAATAGTATTGTCAATGGCGATATTCCTTGGAACTGCGGGACGTTTGAACATCGGAGATATTAATAATGTGTGGAATCATGGTAGCAGAGTTGGCACCCAAGGCTTCACATGTAAGTACTGCACGTGGACAAAGCATGGTGGAGGTGCAACCCGGCTAAGGGAGCATTTGGCTGGGGTAATAGGTGAAGTGCGAGCTTGTGAACGTGTGCCGCGAGAAGTGCGTGATGCTATGAGGAAGACCCGTATTAGTGGGAAGCAAAAGAGAAGAGAAGGAAAAGAGCGTAGCCTTAGATTTGAACGTGAGCTTATAGAGAACCTAGAGCAAAATGATGTAATTGATGTGCCTAGCGACGAAGAGGGTGAAATACAATTGGCATTGGCGAGATCATTAAGAGATCTTCGTTTGCAAGCGGTGGAGAGGAGGGTGGTACATTCGAACATGGCGGTGGTAGTGGTAGTGGTAGTGGCGATGGGCGATGGCAATGGGCGTGGTGTTGGTAGTAGTATTGGCGTGAGACCTAGTGGAAGGATTGCCGCCATGTTTAGCAAGGCTAGGGCTAGTGGTAGTGGTGGCGGGTCATTTGATTCAGACTTGGCACGTGGTAGAGGACCCAACCAACCTAGAATTGACATTGCGATGAATAAGGGATCCAAAGAAAACTTGGTCAAGCTTGGGCCAAATGGTTTCATGCCAATGATATTCTCAGGCGGAAGGCCAATTGTCCTTATTTTCGAGCAGCATTAAAGGTGACTCAAGATCTAGGTCCAGTGGCGCACCTTCCTAAAGGGAGTGAAATTGATGGGACATACTTGCAAGCCAACTATAAGGAAATGGAGTTGTATGTTGAGAAATACAAGAAAGATTGGGATCAATATGGTGTAACTGTCATGTGCGACTCATGGACAGGACCTACCACAATGTGCATCATCAATTTCATGGTGTATTGCAATGAGAATATGTTCTTCCATAAGTCCATCAATGCAACGGGTCAAATACAAAATGCAGGTACTGAGAAAGCTACTAGTAATTATATTTCTCATTCATTGTCATGCGCTTTGATTTATGTTATCTTCTTTTTCCATGTAGATTTTTTGTTCGCAGAGATCAAGCGGGTGGTTGTTGATGAGATTGGGCACAAGTCAGTTGTACAAATAGTCACAGACAATGGATCAAATTACAAGAAAGCATGTGCCCAACTCATCCGCGAGTACCCCCATATTTTTTGGCAGCCATGTGCAGCTCACACTGTTAATCTTATGTTGAAGGACATTGGTAAATTTCCGGAGGTTGCACAGGTAGTGGTAAGTGCCAAACGGATTTGTAGATTCTTCTACAACCACAATAGGTTGCATGATGAGATGAAGAAGAAGATCGGCGGGGAATTGATCCGACCCAATGCCACCCGCTTTGGAACTGTTTTCATCTTCCTTCAGAGTTTCTGGGATAGGAAAGATAAGTTTCGATAGTGGATGGTTTCGGAAGAATGGAAGGACAACGATTGGAAAAATGATCCTGACTATGCTTATGTAGAAAAAAAATTAACAAGTACTACTTGGTGGAACAAACTCAAGTGGGTGTTAGATGCAGTTGGGCCATTATATTCTGTATTACGATATGCTGACCAACAAAAATTTGGAACAATTTCTAGTTTCATGCCAAGGATGATGAATGCGATGAATGCGATGGAAGCCCATCTTGGTCCGGGGACGCTGGAATTGGATGAATACATGAGTAAGGTGGCCCCTAGAGTTAGCTATTTATGTGACGACACAATGATGCTTGCAGTGTAATGAGAATAATAATATGAAATTGTACATTAGCTAATTGTCATGCATTTAAATAATTGTTTTCTTTCATTTATCATGTAGCTCTGCTCTTGATCTGAAGGGCATTACAAGTTGAACCTTAGCAACAATGCCCAATATGTGAAGCATTAACAGATGTATTAGGAGAATGACGAGTCACCCGAGGTTGCGATGGAGGCAATGGCTCAATTTGAGTTCTTTCGCGCTAATAGAGGGAAGTTTGATGGAGCGATGGCGCGTCTTGGAGCATCTAGAGTTAGGCCAAGTAAGTGAACTTATTTTGATTATTGAACATTGAAAAATATTCCCTTTACTGACTTGTAGTGTTTTCATTTAGCGGCTTGGTGGTTCCAATATGGAGGAGAAGTAAAACTCTTACAAAAGTATGCCATGCGAATTGTGTCACAATGTGTGTCATCCAGAGGGTGTGAGCGTAATTGGAGCACGTTTGCATTGGTTCATACCAAAGTGAGAAATCGGCTTGGTTATGAGAAATTGCACAAGCTAGTCTATGTTCATTACAATTTAAAGCTGATCGTCCAACAAAACGAGAGTGAGCATGAAGAGAAGGACATTGATCCATGTGCAATAATGATGGATACTGCAGTATTTGATCAAGGAAACCCAATTATGGATTGGCTCAATAAGTCAATGAGTGAATCAAATCCGATTTTGGATTAGGGTGGTCGCCCATCTCAGGTCATTCTTGATGAAATACGTCGTCAAAACTCAAAAAGGAAGCGCTCTCATCATGGAAGAAAGGAGAGCGTGAAAAGAGGAACGAGGGTAGTGGTGGATGACGAGGAGGAATTTATGGAAAGTGATGACGACAATGAACATGAGGAGACCTCATCCAAGAGTGACGACAATGATGGAATTGGAGGAGATGCCACCCAAGACATAGAGGACACCCAAGAGACGGATACTGAGGAGCAATTTGATCGCCGGTCAAAGAAAAAGAAAAAAGACGTCGCAAGCCTCTATTAATTAACTTATGCCAATGGTTAGTTATTCTTTCACGACAACAATATTACCTATATTAATTAGATTTTTTTCTTACATTCTTCGTAATGGCAGGTTGCTAGGGAAGGGATGATGTCAAGGCAGCTGCTATGAATCTTGTGATGCAATGCTATTTGAAATTGAATGTGTTTTGTAATGTTATCTTAAAGTGTGTCGTGAACATCTGGTTATTTGTCTTGATTTTGGAAGTCACAATTTAAATCAAATCCTGGCCTTCAATTTGGTCTACCATTACTACTGTTGTTAATTATAATTGGCTCCTTGGTTTGATATTACGAGATTCTTGCTGGATCCTTGGTTTGGTATTGTGCAAGATCAGAATTGCTTAGAATGTAGAGAACTTCATTTATGAATAATGCATTAATTGGAATTTAGCCCAAAACCATTAGCATGGATAATTTGGAATCTGATAATTCATGAGCTGAAATCATCAGAATCAAGTCATGCCGAAAGTATAAGATTCTACTTGGTGTAACCTCAGGTTCACTGCCTTGTAGTACCACATGGCATGTTGACACCAAGATGCTAGCAGGAATAATTCTTACAACCAGCAAAGTCATGCTAGTAGCATCAAGTGTGATGGCGATGGAATAACATGCAAATTAAAAGCTATTTGAATAATTGGATATACTGCTATTCTGTTGATAGTATTTTCTGTATGATATATACTGACAAAATTTAGCAAACCTTATTGCACTGCAGTACTGGATGGTATTGGGAAAGGCCTGGATCCTTGGTTTGATATTACAGAGATGACCAAAGAAAGAGGACAGTGTATCACAAAAGGCAGCTTTTCATTGTTGTTGTAGAATAAAATAGTTTTGAGTTTTTTTATCTACTCCCTGCTTTAGGATCAGGCCTAAGTGCCCCTATCCCAACCAAGACCATTAAAATTATCTGATCTCAGAGTTGCAATTATCTCTATGTTCAGGTCATTAATGGTTGTTTATGTTGTCCTCTGTTCTGATTATCCATGAGGTTGTTGCCAACTTGCCATTCTCTGTTGTATGTACAATAGACAGCTTTTTTCCCTGTGCATTGTGTTTCTTATAAATGCTGCAGGAAAGCAAGAAATTCTAGTCCAGGTAAGAAGTTGGGCGGTTGGGCCATTCAAGTGTGTAACTATGCCTTGTTGTGTTTGATGTAAACCTGAAATATTTCCTCCACCCTGCAGCCAAATTACATGGATGTTTTATATTATGTTATCACTAATTTCTTTCTATTGCTATTGCTGTACCTATGCAAACGAATAATCAATTCTGTAGAAGGTTTACTTGCCGTTAATTTGGAGGAAAATATGCAGTGACATCAGTTTGAAACGTATGTATGCTTTTGTATAAACATAACTTCTTTTGCATGAGATTATTTAATCCTGTTCATCACTCTGCAGCCGAAATTTCGTCCAGATTTCGGTCTTTTTTTTGGTTCAAAATTCGTTCAGATTTCGTTCAGATTTCGGTTTTTTTCGTTCAGAATTCGTTCACATTTCGGCGCGGGATTCAAACAGAATTTTAAAATTTTCGTCCGAAATTTTGACGAAATCCCGAAATTTCGGTGATTTCGTCTGGTGCCGAAATTTTTTCCACACCGAAATGTTTTTCCCTGCCGAGAACTAGATCGAAGCCTCCTAATGGAATTGCATAGCAGTCAAGTAGAAAATCTTCCTTGTCAATCTGTAGAGATACCTGAGAACACAATCCAGCACAAGTGATGCAATCCCTATTAGCGACTGCCACTTTCATGCCTGGATGAGGAAAGCAATTCAACCCCAGCTTTTGCACCATGTGATCCGGAAGGAAAGTATGTGTGGAGCCAGTGTCGACCAGTGCCTGGAAGGATTCATCGGTGATCTGTACCAATAGTTGCATTGTGCATCCTGCGCGGATTCCTGTGAGCGCATGCAACAAAATCTCTACAAGCGAGTCTTCGTCCTGTGCTTCTTCTATGTCGTCCAACTCAAGCATATATATGCCTTTCATGGCGCATTTGTATCTTGGCCCAAATTTCTCTGGGCAGTTGAAACACAACCCTTTGGCATGGCGTTCTGCCATCTCGGACGTAGAAAGACGCTTCCAACGAGTGTGAGGGGTAGGACCGTAGGAGATAGCAGCGGAGGTTTCGCCGGTGGCGCCACAGGCGTGGTTGCGTGAGGGGCAGGGTTCGGTCTTGGGTACAGTCCAGACCCGGCCAAAGAATCTATAACCCGTACCTATGGTAATGGTCTGGAAATCTTCCCTTCAATCTGCTCCCCCACAAGTCTCTGCTCATAAGCCCTTGCCAAGCTCATAGCGGTCTGTAGATTGTTAGGATTTTGCAACTTGACATCCATCTGTAGTGGTTTCATGAGGCCCACTATAAATAACTGGACCTGTTGTCGATGTGATAGTGGTTCTACTCGGCAGCAACTCCAAGAGAAGAGCTAAATCATTTTCTAAAGGTAAATTTGGTTATTATTATAGAAAAAACGTTTCCAATAGACTCTGTAAATGACTCTCCAAATTTAGTAGTTCTCCATCCCTCCTCCTTCGCTCTCTATTTTTGGATAGCCTACCTCGCTCACCATCCAGCCTCTTGGCGCGGTCGGCGCTTCCTTCCCACGCGCGCCCCATTCCAGCAGCGACGCGACCCACCGCGCCCTCTAGTTTAGATAGCCTGTTGGAGTAGTCTTGTTTTTTTGGGTGAGATTCATTTTAGAGAATAGCTAAATCACTAAATTTAGATACTTCTTTTGGCTAATCTCTTGGAGTTACTCGGCCAAGAATTGGTGTTGATACTCCTCAACTGTCCCCGATCATCGTAGTTGTGCCAACTCTACCAAGGATTGCTTCTTATTGGAGGCCCAAAGCGCATGTTGACAAAATCTGCAAAACGAGGCCATGATAGCACACCCTCATCTTGTTCGAGCTGATAATACCATTGTTGAGCCACGCCCATCAGATGGTAAGCCATCAAATGAAAGGATATTTCGTCTTCTTTTTTCTTGTTAGGCCTGAAGGGAGATTCTTCTGGTGAGTATCCTTTGCCGCCGTTCTCCAGGTTGTTACTTCCCGGGTTACCCTGCAGCCGGGAAACTCCTCCTGCTATTGATTCTGCTTCATCTTAACTTCGTTGATGTCCATCATGGCTGTCAGTGTGGTCATCGTGGTCGCCAACATCTTGCCTAAGTCTTCTATTGTCTTGGGCTCTTCCATTACAAGAGTGGTGTGAGAAGGTTCTGATACCAAATTGATGTGTGCTGATTTCAGGGTAGGTTTCTGGTGGATAGAGAGAGGTGGAAGCAGCTGGGATCAAGCGTCAGGACGGGATTGCAAGAGGTAACGAGACGATGTGGACTCGCCCTTGAACCCCTGTCGAGGTTTCCACCGGCTATGGCTTCAAAGCTCTGAGTCGACAAGTAAGACGGGAAATACTTCTTATTACTTATATTGCTTGCATTTACAAGATCAATCTCAGCCTTATATAGTGGCTACACAATCTAGCTCCTAATATTATAGATAACCGATTTGGATGAACAATCCAATCTGTAAATGACTCCACTTCTAAACCTGGACATAATCCGGATACTTCTCTAATTCTACCTCCTCTTTCCAACTGTTGCTATCGGAAGGTTTCCTATTAGTGCTTCCACCCTGTAATTCATCAAGTATTGCCACTGCCGAGCTCTACAGTTGCCGATCCTTTTCCTGAGGTTTCAGCTGGTTTTGATCTTCTAGTGTAATGTTTGCCCCAATAAGAATCTATAACACATAGCTCCATTATTTCCCATGACGTCAAATCTTGGTGTGCTAGTTTGGAATGTGAGGGGGCTTAACTCCCTGGCTAGGTGGAACATAGTTCGTCTATTCATCCAATCAGCCAATGCAGCTATTATAAGTCTGCAAGAATCAAAACTAGAAACTGTTGACCAAAATATTGTGACTCAAACTCTCTATGCCAGCTTCGATAGCTTCGACTTTCTCCCAGCGGATGGCACCCACAGTGGCATTATTGTAGCTTGGTGCTCAGATGTGGTATGCTCTCATCTTTTCAGAAAGGAGAGTTCACCATCTCGGTCATTGTTAGGGCCTTGGTGGACGATGCTCAATGGTATTTTACCTCTATCTACGGGCCACAGTTGGAGGCGGACAAGGCCCTCTTCATCTCAGAGCTAACCACTGTCAAGGCCAATGTCCAGCTCCCATGGATGCTTAAAGGTAACTTCAACTTGATCTGTGACCCCACCGACAAGAACAATAATCGTATCAACTGAAGGCTTGTGAGCAGATTTTGGTATGCCCTCAACTCGTTGGCCCTCTCAGATATGCCTCTTGCTAGACATCGTTTTCACATGAAGTAGTGAATAGTAGCATCCCACATTGGTCAAGCTAGATAGGTTTTTTTCTCGAACTCATGAGATGATCTCTACCCAACGAGCTAGCTGCAAGCTCTCAGTTCCTCAATTTCGGATCACTGTCCGATGATCTTGGACTACCATGCTCCTATTTTTTGTGCTAGACAATTCTGCTTCGAGACTTTCTGAACCAGACTTGAGGCCTTCCAGGATGTTGTTCTCGTGGCATGGTCACCGTTGGTGCACAGTAAGGACTCGTACGTTGTTCTTGACACCAAGCTACGTCGAACGGCCATGGCACTACAAAAGCGGGGGCAACACAAGCTTAAAGGCCTTGGTATGTAGCTCCAGATCACCCACGAGATCATTCTTTGGCTCGATCAAGCACAAGACCATCGCCTTCTCTCCAACGATGAGCATAGGCTATGTGCTCTCCTCAAAGGGAAATGCCTCGCTCTAGTGTCTTTGGAGTGCATTCACTAACGTCAGCACACGCGTATCATGCACCTCCGTGAAGGTGATGCCAATACAAAGTACTTCCACATGAAGGCTAATACACAACGCCGCAAGAAGTTTATCCCTAGACTTTCACATGGCGGTCGAGTCGCCACGAGCCAAGAGGACAAGTTGGAGATGTTGGGAGATTACTTCATGGAGATCATGGGCTCTCCGGCACTAGCGGCTCACCCATTGAGGTTGCACGTGCTTATCTTGCCTTTTCTCCTCCCCTCTGAAGCTGCTGCTCTTGAAGCCCCCTTTTTGGAGGAGGAGGTCAGAACTGTCATCATGGCAATGCCATCGAAGAAGGCACCGGGGCCAAATGGATTTTCAAGGCTATTTTACAAGCTTTGTTGGCCAGCCATCAAGGGAGACCTCTTGAAAACCATCATCAAATTCCACAGCAGAAATGCTCAAAACTATCACAAGCTTAATTCCGCCAATCTTACGTTGCTTCCAAAAAAGGACGACCCAGAAGCTATCAAGGACTTCCATCTGATCAATTTAACTCATAGGTTTTCCAAGATCATAACCAAATTAATGTCACGACTACTCATCTCCGTGATTGTCAAATTGGTGTCATCAGTGCAATCAGCTTTTATCACAATGTATTGTATCCACAAAAATTTCAAGCTGGTCTGTAACACTACAGTGACACTGCATAGGATGAAAATTCCCGTCGTCCTCCTCAAGATTGATATTACGAAGGCCTTTGATAGTTTATCCTGGGAGTTCCTGTTGAGTGTCTTGGCACATCTTGGCTTCGGTAGCAGATGGTGTTGTTGGATCATTGCCATCCTTCGTACGGCCACAACAGCAATACTGTTCAACGGTGGTCGTGGTCCACCCCTGTCCTTTGCGCGGGAGTGCAGCAATGGGGCCCACTCTTCCCACCCTATTCATCTTGGCTATGGATGTGCTGTAGGCTACAGCGAGATGGGCCATGGGTTGCTAAGTCCCCTCGGTCGCCTGGTGATGGAGCCGCACATCTCCATCTACATAGACGATGCTGTGCTCTTCTTTAGCCCTTCATCCCAAGATTGTGAGGTGGTGAGGGAGTTGTTGTTCATCTTTGGAAGGGCTTCTGGTCTCACCTACAACCTAGCTAAGAGCTCCATCATGACCATTTGATCCGATAACGAGACTGAGACAGCGGTCGAGGCTACGTTGCAGTGTTGATAGCTACATTTCCCGATCACGTACCTTGCGCCATCCGTGTCGCGCAATAGCGACCTCCAATGGTTCTCCCTCGATCCACTGCAAGAAGCACTTGATGTTTCGTGAGCTCCTCCTTCTTGGACCAGCTAGGTTAGGCTCATCGAGTGCTGACAAACATTGCGGTTGTGCCACCCCAGGAATGACCGGCCCCTTGCTCCTCTCTTCGACGTTCTTCCTGGTGTGCTCCTCCAACAATGCCCACAAAGCATCAAATTTTCTCTGCTGGTTCTGCTTAGCCAGCCTCTTAAATAGCTTCATCAAAGATTTCTTCGGGAATTGCTTGAAAAAGTTGGCCCCTAGGTGACGAATGCACCACCTGTTCCTCATATCCGGCCAAGAAAAAGGGCTCCTCGGGGTCTTCCTGCAGTTTTCTTATCGCCTTTATAATCTCGGCGTGGCAATCATGGATTACGCACACACCAGGACGAGTGCCGACAACTCCAACCCTGACATGTCTAAGAAACCACAGCCAGCTCTCATAATTTTCACTTTCCATAAATGCGATGGCCAGCGGCAATATTTGGTTGTTGCTGTCAACGCCTATGGCCGTCAGGATCTGCCCCTTGTATTTGCCTGTCAAGAAGGTCCCGTCAACTGAGATCACTGGCAGCATGTGCCTGAATGCCTCAATGCAAGCACCAAATGCTAAGAAGGCTCTCTGCAACACCACATATCCTGGTGGACTTGTGGACGGCTTGTCTTGCACGGCGATATACGTTCCCGAGTTCCTTTCCTGCAACACCTTAAGCATACGAGGAAGATTGTCGTACACCGCCTCGAAAGACCCGAAATGTTTTTCCAACGCCTTCTGCTTGGCACGCCACGCCTTCGCTAACTAATCTTGTACTTGAATTTATTCTCGATAGCTACCACGATATGCGTGGCCTCCATGTCTTTCTTCTCAACAATTTCTCCATACATCAAATTGGCTATAAAGGTGGACGTTAGGTTACGATGCCTCGCCAAAACACTGTTGAGAATGCAAGAGTGCGGCTCCACCTTTGACACAATCTAGTGAGTCTCATACTTGGGTCTCCGTGCGTGCACCCTCCAAGGACAACCAGCCTGCTCGCACTTCACAGTGTACTGCTCCTGACTTGATTTCATGACACGAAATGTTCGCTGCATTGAAAGGGCCCATAGCTTGATGGCATCCTGCAGTGCTTCCTTGTCAGCAAACATAGAATGCAACCGAACCTCTGTTTCATGATACTCCCACGCTGATTCATGCTCATCATGCGCGGAAACACCCTCAGCGTTAAACCGGTTCCATTCCTGCGGGATAGGAACTTCATCCTCATCCGAACTGTCCTCCTCATCGTCCTGTATAGCTTCCTCTTCAGCCCATGCCCTCTGGTCATCACAGTCGATCTGCTGCACAATGTACTCAACATGCTCCCCTTCATCGACTTGTCCAGTTCCCTCCGTATGGCTTGACCATTGCACCTCTCCTCCATGTACCGCATCGGCTTCAACACGAGCAACTTGATCATCTTCGCCAACATGTGGCCCGCCCGAGCTACTAGCACCTCCCGAAGCAAGGGCAAACGCATGAGCTTGCGCAGCTGCTTCTAGTGAGCATGGTTGCACAAGCAGAACACACTTGTATCCACGGCGCCGGCACCCTTGCACAAAGCGCTTCCATGAAGCAGTGCGCACCAATGTCTTCAGCTCCCATCTGATGTCCGTGGGAGACCGGCTCCAAAGCCCTTGCACGACAACGCTGCACACCTCGGGGTCCAAAGAAAAACTCTGGGTCACCCAATGCAGCACATCTGCGATTCGAGCATTCTCGCCATCCGGAAGTACGAGAGTGACTTGCGGAAAGCCGCTCAAATCCACACCATTCGGACCTTCACGAATGGTTCCAGCACTGTAATGTACTCTTAATGTAGTGGCTACTGCCATTGATGATGTCGGCCTGCATATACGTTTCAATTTTGCGACATGTCAAATATCATCGCACAATACTAAACTTTCTATACTAAAATTGTGCTAAAATTTCTATACTACAAAATGTTCCATACTAAAAAATGTATACTAAAACTTTTCTATACTAACATTTCTATACTAAAAGTGTACTAAATTTTCTACATCTAGAATTTTTACTAACACTAACATTTCATAAAAATAAAATTGCAAAATACAAAATAATCAAAAAATACTTGAATATGAGGATCTAAATAGACGGAATAGCTTCCACTCCTCCTTCCTCCCTCACCTCCTCCTCTCCTCCTCCTATCTTGTCCTCCTCTCCCTCTCCCTCTCCCTCTCCCTCTCCTCCTCTCCCTCTTCTCCCTCTCCTTTTCTCCCTCTCCTCTTCTCCCCCTCCTTTTCTTCCCCTCCTTCCTCTCCTCTTCTTTTCTCTTCTTCTCTCCTTTCTTCTCTGCGCGCAGAATGAGTGAAAAATACGTAGCGAGTGGCGATGTACCGAGTGAGCTGCCTTAAGGCCCCCTGCCGCCTCGGTGTTGGGCGATCGCATCTGATCGCCCAACCATACGGCGTACATCGCAATGCATCGCCCAACGCCGGAGACAGCAATAATTCGCCCAACCGTTGGCATATTTCCTATGTGTTGTCTCTCGGTTGGGCGATAGGCTCCAGTCGCCCCTCCATTGGGCGACTGGAGCCTATTTTTATAAAAAAATTTCCCGCGGATATATTTTTGTAATTTCGAATAAAATATAGATTATTTGTACAAAAATTTCGTGTTGTAATTATCACAGATGGTTTGAGAACCGTTTATGATAACTACCTATTATCACAAACACATAAATTCAGACGGTTTAGAAACCGTCTATAATGACGGTTCCAAATCGTCTGTGATGAGCCTTTCTGTAGTGGTACAATGCTATGCATATAGTATTAATTTCAGGCGAGGAAAGAAGAAATAGAAATGAACACTTACCAGCTATGCTATACCTACAAGCAAACTTCGTCTCATGTATCTTTACTATTAGTCTTTGAGTTCCAAATCTACCAAATCTATCTAATGGTCTAAAACGTACAGCATAATGCTAAGAACACATATTTTGAATTGGTCTGCTGAGTACTATGCACCTTTTATCACATCACTTCTCCATCCTATCTTGCCATTTTGGCTTGCTCAGCTGCTCCTAACATCAACATGTTCTTGAGTGTAGCCTGCATAAAAATTTTGAGCACCTTATAACTCAACAAACATCCAACCATATGGCATCGTAAAGATGCAAGCAACACTATATTTTCTACCAAAAGGTATTGAAGGACCATATGAGAATGTCATAGTTTTTATTGTGATAAACCATTGCAATGTTTTTGAAATGGTTTTTGAGGATTTTGCAAAAGATCGTTGTTGTCTGACGACTTCGTGGTTTACAAGTTCATCTGGAGTACGAGTACTGGAGTATTCGAAGTTTACAGCTTTGTGGTTGGGCAGTTCGATCGGCCCTAGGTAGTTAGTAGTTCGATCGGACCTGTGATGGACAGTTCGAATGGCCGTGTGTTGGGCGATCCGATCAGCAGATCGACCACGGATGGTCAATGGTTGAAAGCTAAAGTGCATGAACAACCATGTATGGTCAATGGTCGATGATCGGTAGTCGTAGATTTCGCATGTTGTCATAGTCTAAGTCTACGGTCGATAGTTGTATACTTTATGGTCAATAGTCATAGGCTTTGCAATCGATAGTCATAGGCTTTGTGATCGGTAGTCGTAGACTTTGTGATCGATAGTCATAGGCTTTGTGATCAGTAGTTGTAGACTTTGCAATCGGTAGTCATAGACTTTGGGATCGATAGTCGTGGGCGTTGCAATCGGCTATCTAGACCTCGAGTACTTGTGTCAGACTAGTGGTCTGACCAACCTGTGCATGGCGGTCAGACTGGTCTCTCTCGGTGGTCTGAGGTTGTTTTCTGGAATGCATGAAATTTGGGTCATGGTTTGATTGAGTGTTGTTGCTTACAGGCACATGTGTTTATTGTCTACTCCTAAGCTTAGGATCAGTATTTTGGTTGCATACTTTTTGCACGGTACATTGTATGGATTAATTGCGCAAATTGCAGACTTTGTGCATTATGCAATACTACGTGATGGTTTGTTTGTTTGTGTTGGTTGCAGGATTTTGGAGCTAAGTCATGGCGAGGCACATGATGGTGTTGAGGTTTAGAATGGTCAAGGAGACGCCGAAGATGATCGACACTTACAGTGTGGTTGCAAGCCGGGACGACGAGGAACAGGAGCGAGAGCTACCGGTGGTGATCATGATGGGCAATGGCAAGATAGACCGGGACTAGGCTCAGGGAGGAGTCGACGTCCTATATGGTCAAGGAAGCCGGGTGTCATCATGTGTGAGAAGAGGTATGTGGTGCACCAAGTGACTTGGGTCATTTGCAAAAGAGGATGGTTTGGTGGAATCCAGACGCGTGAGAGGCTTGACGGCAAGTCATTGGGGCCACGTGGAAGATGGCGAAGCGTGGAAGATGGCGAAGCATGGACGATGCTTTGTGGAAAAAGAAGCGGGAAGCTTCATGGAAAACGGTAGAGGGGCATTTTGGTAAATTGCCCGATACCGGAAAAGTTGCGGCGTGTGAAACAGCCGTGTTGGCCTAAGTGGTTTAGATTTGTATGTACTGAAAATATGAAGTGGGTCAAGTGTTGATTCACTAATAGGTTAATGGTTGTAAGTCGCTTTGAGAAGCATGCGTGAGAGAGTAAAAACCGGTATTAGGTGGGGTTAACGGATTATCCCCGGTTCGGGCTAATGAGTGGATCCATTAGATTTTGGTTCAGGTTGTGAGCCTATATAAAGGGAGGAGAGGCAATAGTTAAGATTTGAGAAAGTTGGCTAAGCCTTTTAGTGGCTAACTCCTCCTCCCCCCATGGGAGATAGGTTAGAGAGTGTACTTATGTGTGTTCTAGCATTAGAGCTCTATCCTCCTGAGTGAAGTGTCTATAAAACCGATCATCTCAAGTGAGCAATACATCAATTTATGATCTACTTTTTGTGTATCTTCTTGTCTAATTGATTTTGATCTAGTTTTGAGTTGGTTTTTCCTCTCTTCTCTCAACCCCTTCTTGAATTCATTAGGTTAATTGAGTTGCTCTTGTTCCTTTTGGTTTGATATCTTTTCTACCCTTCTCTTGATTTTGCTATCCCAAGGACATGAACGAGATAGAGATAATCTCTTTAGGTCGACCTCTAATCATCTAGTCACTTCAATAGTAAGATTTTCAAGAAACCCTATTTTTTCTCGTTCTTGGCCTAATCGGATGATTTCTTAATCCGAGAGTTTTTGGGTTAATTCTTCCGGTGATCTTGTTTGTTGTGACATGTAGGAACGTGCTCAAAGCCATCTTGGCTATCTTCTACCCACGAGCAAGATCTGATCATCGATTTGGTTTTTAGTTTTCAGTTGGCGTGTGCTGCTTTAAATTGCAAAAAGGTCTCAAATTTATCGTGGATTTTTCGATCCAAGAATGGAATATCTTCTTGAGACCTTAGGAAACATGCATGCAAAGTTCCATAGCTTTTGTTTTAGTCGATCGAAAGTTTTGTGCATTAGGGATCTTGTGGTCGGGCTAAAACCCCTGTTCATATGGGAGAAACGATAGTATCGCAGGCTGTGTAGCGGTAGTACTGCAACTCTTGTTATCCGACCATGTTGGTTTCGACCACACTGGTTTCGACCACTCTCTGGTTGCTAACCACTCGAGTCGTAACTCGACTACGTTGGCTTTTGACAGTTCTCTGTTCGTCGACCACACGAGTCGTTTTTAGACCACTCAGTTTTCCGACTGGTTGCGGTAGTACTGCAGAAATAACAGCGGTAATGTCGCACCTGTAGATTTTGCACAGTAGCTCATCTCTGAGTTTCTCCAAATTTTGAGTAGGGCTCCTATCAAAATCTTCATAACTTTGTAGCTATCAGAGAAAAGAATAAGTAAATACTTGAGGAAAAACTTTTAAGGTACTATTCGCCTTCTCTCTATTGCCATATTCGATCCTACAGATATCAAGATGCTCAACATGTATATTGTCATGTTTAGTATTTGATCGAGTTAGTGAAGTTAACAGAAATGCAAACAAGTTCAGCAGCGGGAGTTTCAGTAGAAGTCGGCATTGAAGATTACCGGGTCGCTGAGTTCTGTTTATAAAGATCGAAGGGCTCGAAGACAACGGTGAAAAGGTCGAGGACTATCCGACGAATGAAACACATTTTTGCATTTACTATTCAGAGTTGTTGGGGTCTTTCGTGTTGCCACTTTGTCTGGACCTTTCTTTACAGTTTCAGGCTAGACTGTCTAACGCCACATGCACTGCAAAATGCAGTTTAGTCCTCACCGGGTCGGTTTGTGGCTGTTTGTGTTGTGCTTGTGACGTGTTGTGAAAACTAATTAGCTAGGACAATCTGTACTAATTCTAATAAGATTTTGTTGTTTCAGCTAAAGAAAAAAACTACTTTCTACAAGCTGTGACGTCCAAAAAGAAAAACAAATACGTGATTCTCAAAGGTTACCGCAATGCCAGGTGGAGCATCATTCCTTTTGATCCCGTTAAGTACTAACTAATTTGTTCCGTACCATTTGTGCTTATCATCCTAGGTATACCTGTCCTTACTTTCTCCAAAAGATAAGCATCTCATGTCATAGATCAACCACACACAAGTCAGGTTCAGAATTATGGCTGGTTGTCCTTATAGTAGACTCGAGAAGACACTGTTATGAACTGGCCGGTAGATAGATCCAAAAAAAATGAATACAATATGAAGACTAACGGGTTGACTTGACTAGCCTGAAATGCCTACTTCTCATTGGATGGAAGACTTGACCGAGTGATGGATGTATGCAGTGTATGGACAGACACACGGCCGTTCAAAGATTTGAGTTGCTATGTTGAAATTTCGTTCTTTGGGAAGAGAAGAGGACAGCCTTGAAGTGACCTTGATGATCACAGCCTCACATGGACATGGCTGCTTGGAAATTTCCTTGTAGGACCTGTGCAAACGGTCATGTCTCCTAGTAGGACACTCCCTCAATGGAAGTTCCTACCGTTTTTTGTGTACCTAGTTTACTATTTGACTTGGGCTTCTTTTCTGGTTGAATAATTAAATCATCTTGTATCACTGAATCGTTGTCTACCATGCCAAGCTAAAGTACCACCTATTGTCTAGACCCTGTTGCCTGTTGGAGTTTAAGAAGTGAGCTTTGCAAGTAGTATAAGCTTTTCCATGTGTAAGCTTTGCAAGTAGTATAAGCTTTTCCGTGTGTAGCATCAGGGGGCAAAAATACAGCATGTTGTTCATGTGAATCATGGCAATTCCTTGAAGATTCTGAATTTTCAAATAGACAGCTCCCAATCTTGAACTAGCAATCTCGCAAAAAGTTGATTAAAAATAAAAAGCCTTATGCACCAAACAAGCATGTTCCAAGCTTGCAATGATGTATCTGTTCCCCTGTCTTCTTTCTTTTTAATCTTTTTAACAAGAGGGAAAGTAATAAAGTAGTACTAATAGTAATATAAGTTGCTAAAAGGCTCTTGCACTTGCCCATACACTTAACATTGATTATAGTTATGTCCTGTGACTGTGCATGCTAATGTGTGGACCAAAAGCACAGCCAGTAGTACTAGTAGTATCCTCGTGTCATGATTTGAGAGAGACACCACCATTTGGTTTTGAGCACCACGCACCTCTCCTGCCTTTCTCCCTGTCTATAAGTAGAGGGTGATAAGATCACAAGGCCCCTTCCATGTCACAAGCGAAGTACAGGTCTCTGAACTGAGCACCATGGCACAATCCATGAAGCTTCTCATCCCTGCCTTTCTTCTGCTCCTCCTGGCGCAAGGTAAGAAGAGATTTTGAAAGAGTGCTCCTTTCTTTCGATTCTTGATTTCTTTCTCCTCTTCTTTAATTCCGAAGAAATCCAAGCAACTTGCAATTGGTGTCTTGATACGATCAAGATTCTTCAAGAACTCATCCTTGTGTTGGTTGGTTGGTTTGTCCATGGCGGCCGGCTGGGATGGCAGGGGCGAGGTCGTCGGACAAGAAGTGCGCGGCGTCGAGCGTGGACGTGGAGCAGGCCAACACCGGCGAGAAGGTGGGGTACGACCCGGTGTTCGAGGTGACGGTGCGCAACCGGTGCAGCTGCGCACTCCGGGGCGTGTACCTCCGCTCCGAGGGCTTCGCGAGCTCGGTGGCCGTCGACCCGCGGCTGTTCCGGCGGGAGAACCGCGACTACCTCGTCGGCGACGGCCGCCGGATAGAGAGCAAGGGAGCGGTGAAGTTCCGGTACGCCTGGGACCGCGCGTTCAAGATGGTGCCCGCGAGCGTGCAGGACGACTGCTCCTGAAAGCTGATGATCGCTTGATAATTATGATCAAGAACTGGTGATAATTATGATCAAGAACTGGTGATAAAATGAGTGTGTTTGTGCAGTGTCAAATGTCAATTAAGAAGTTATTAGTTAGTTTGATGTAGTAGGTAGTTGTTCTAAGTGTTCTTGGATGCTGCTAATGACAATGGCATCATTGGCATGTGTTCAAGTGCAAATCGGCTTCTGAAAAGGAAAGGGTGAAAGAAACCTTCAAGGTTCAGACATTTCAGTTTCAGGTGCTGGGAATGATTAACTATTGCTTGCTAGTAAAGGAGCTTAGTGAAAGTTTTGGCTTAATTTAACCTCTCTGTTTCAAGGTGTTAACTGAGGCTTTGGTTGTTGCAAGTTTGAATCTGGCTGTCCGTCTCACTGGCCCTAACTGGATAGTAGCATATGTTTCTGGTGCCGATGGTAGAAGTTGGAAGTACTAGAAACTGAAGCACTAAAGTTCAGAACATGGTCAGATTGCCGCGTGTTTTGGCCGTTTGCAACACGGGAATTTGTAGAAATCCTGCAGGAATTGTAGTGATTTCTGCGAAATTTCCGTGAAATTGGAATTGCAATGATAAGTATACGCAGTCGGTAGCTGATGCTTCTTGAAACATGGACCAAGCCACTGAAAACTGAAAACTTGTCCGTAGCGGATTGGCGGGTAATTGCCAGCATTCACTTTCACTTTGCCAGTTGCCACTCAGTGGCTGCTGCCTGTCAGCTGCTTCTAGCAGATAGGTTGGTTTTTGAGGATTCACTCGGACAAGCAAACCAAAAGGAAGTAACCATTTGGGGTCAAACTCAAGCAAGAAGTTGTTAATTTCTGGCACGGAATGAAATATAATTTTCTCTCTGTTTTCTAATCAGGTTGCTTTGGAGAGATGTAATAGCATTATGCATGTTATCACTGAAGCAATTTAAAAGCAGATATTGGTGCACAGAAGCACATCAAGAGACGTTGAGAAACCAGGTAGAAAACAAAGTGGTTTCAGGCTTCAGCCTATGAGCCACAAAACTCAGCAGTATCAACAACTTTTAACCTTTTCATTAATTTGGTTTCATATATATGCAAGAAAGAAATATTACCAAATATCAGGGTTTATTACTTGTGAAAACAATGTGAAGCTTGTCAAAATTGGAACAATATTGTTTGCAAAACATGGTCTAAAATCAAAACCTCTCTTCAAAACCTAAAAATTAAGCGCACAATCTGCTGAGATTATGAACAAATTTTACTGGTGACGTCTCCAAGTGAGTGACAGTACATACGTAAAAATCACAAGTGCCTTTAATCTTCCCTAAACTCCAGAGCTAGAAAACAACTTGTCTTTCCTCGCCCTAAAAAGGGAGAGAAACAGCCGCAGGATTGGAGGATCTTGAGACAAAAGCAACATGAACAAATTAAGGAGGACCAGGGATGTTGCAATGCCCCAAATGCAGAAATTTCTCCCATGGTTTGGACTCATGAAGGCCAGTTGGAACCCATATGTTGAAGACAGTATTGGATTCTTCTGCCTGTGTTGCATTTGTTTCATCATCTTTCACCAAATATATTTTGCCCCAAATTGGGAACTAAGCTGTGTAAACAACATTAACATCAGTATTGTAAAAGTTACTCTCTATTCAAGAATGTATAGCAGTTTGGACAGCAAACACAGTCTTCAATTTGCAACTTTGACCACTACTTTTATATAAAATATGTTCATAGAAAATATAAGATAATTATATTATGAAAATATTTTTCATGACCAATTTAATGATACCATATTTCACATAGCCAATACAAATAGTTATTTTTATATATTAGTGGCCAAAGTTAAAGAAGTTTGACTGCACGATTTCTAAAAGTTGTGTATTTCTGAATGGAGAGAGTAGCTTTTTAATTAGATCTTTCTAGACAAAGTTAGCTCAATTGTGCTTGCTCAATTTCCAAAAAGGGAAACGTACCCGATGGTTTGTCAAATTTTTGCCAAAAGTAACTTGACATGCGGTTGGTGGCCCAAAAAGGTGACAAGTAAGTTCTTCAAGTTGGCTCGTCTATTAGCCTCAATGGCGTGGACTTAAATGGAGGAGGGGCTTATAGAGAAGGCTTTTTTCTACCTCCGAACCAAATGACTAACTTCATCTACGAATGAATATTGGTACTGTAGGGATATTCAAGTTCTAGCCAACGGTAGGGTGGGCTCTAGCTCCGATTGACCCACCGTTGGGTCTGCCCTTGATTCCATACCAAACAAACGAGATCAATAAAATATTCACCAATATATAGGCTAATAATTTTCTACTAATATATGTGTTCAGACTTCAAGTTGAACACAACTTCAACTTGAGTAACTCTAAGTCAAGATTATTTCGAACAACATTCACCACACTTATTATGCATCTCGCCTCTCTCTCTCAATTTTGGGGTGCCACATACCTGCATTTTTTCTTTGCGTACACTTAAGTACCGACCAATCAAAGAGCAACACATACATGTAAAACTTCTTCCAGTTCAACATATGTTTTGCATGCATTGTGCATACTAGTGGGCCCTCTTATCAATATCACAAAAAGTGTTAGTATCAGATAGACCAGCAGCTCATAAAGTTGTCATAGTTATTGGAGGAAAGGGGTTGGCTTTTTGCCCATGCCTAGACCTAAGTAGCCATCCTGAGCTCAACGAGAAGAAACCACTGGCCAAAAGGGTATGGGAGGACTATCTCTCCTTGTGTTTCTTGGTTGCTAAGCTAGCTTCTTTCCCTTCTCCTGCTCCATGCATGCTAATGTCACTATGTCACTATGGATGAAGACTTTCGGGAGCATGCTGGCTCCACGAGTTAAGTAGTGCACTTGGCATAATAATAATAATATGAACCAGTCACAGCTTTGCATGGAGGAACAAATGGTGAACTGTCTACTCGCTTTTTTAAGGTGGCTAACTATTGTTTTTAATCTGAAAGGCTAGCTAGCTCCAAGTGATCAAAGTCTCGATGATTGGATAAACATTATCACAACTATGTTAGGGCACTTCCAATTCTCCGCCTTGGACCGTTTCTATGGCTGTTCACATCAGATTTTGCCATTTTGGCTCGGTGGAGGAGAGGAGAAGAGAGGGAATAAAGTCGTTTCTCCGTGGGGATACAGCCAGAGACATGAACCCCCAAGTCCCGCGGGAGGTAACTATAGCGTTCCTATTGATCTGTGAATATAGGTTTTTTTTATGGTGAATGATTTTTGGTTGAAAATAAATAGTAACAGTTAAAAAATAGATTTTAAAAGAAGAAAGTGAATGTTGTAAAAATAAGGAAAGATACGTGTGCAAGACGAAAACGAGAAATAGTGTGAGCCCATATGGATGTCACCCCATGGTTGTGATGAATAATTGACTTTTGGATTAGAGCATTTGTGGAGTTTGAGTTTGGTTTTAAGGGTTTGCAAGGATTGCATTTGAACTGACTGTTTTCTAGAAGTGTCAAAAATCGAAGTACCGCAGCTTATAAACACAAGAGTACAACAAGACGGTAGTTCCGCTTTGAGTTGCGATATGTTTTTTGGAGAGGTCAAGTGTAGGTTTACAAGGTGCAGAAGCGCTCGCTGAGAGATAGTACCAGAGTGCGGTAGTACTGCGTGTTAAGAGCGGTACTACCGATCTTCCCAGCGTGACTTTGGGGATTTGGTTATAGTTTGACTGGGTGTTGTTACTTATGTACATGGGTTTATTGTTTAGTCCTAAGTTTAGGATCAGTAATTTGGTGCATACATTTTGCATTGTGCATTGTATGGGTGAATTACGCAATTGATGACTTTGTGTGTCGTGCGATGCTACGTGATGGTTTGCTTGTTGTTGTTAGTTGCGTGACTTGAGCTATGTCATGGTGAGGCGAGGAGGACCGGACTAGGCACAGGATGGTGCCGAGGTCTAGAACGGTCGGGAGACATCAAGATAACCGAGGTTTGCGAGATGGTTGCAAGCCGTGATGACGAGGAACCGGAGTGGGAGCTACCAGCGTGAACATATCGGCAACGGCAAGGTAAACCGGACTAGGCTCGTGGAGGAGCAAAGGTCCGATGGTCAAGGAAGCCAGTGACTTGGGTTGTTTGCAAGTGAGGACGGTTCATTGGGATCCAAATACGTGAGAGGTTTGGCGGCAAGTCATTGGGGCCATGTGGAAGATGGCAAAGCATGGGCGATCCTTCATGGAAAAAAGCGAGAAGCTTCGAGAAAGACAGTAGAGGGGTATTTTGGTAAACTGCCTAATATCAGAAGAGTGGTGGTATGTGAAACCGCGGCGTTGGCCTAAGTGGTTTAGGTCTTGTATATGCTGAAAACGTGAAGTGGATCAAGTGTTGATTCACTAATGGGTTAACGGTTGTAAGCCGCTTTGAGAAGCGTACGTGAATAAAACCTAGTGTTAGGCAGGGTTAATGGGTATCCCCAGTTTGGCCTAATTGGGGGATCCATTAGGTTTTGGGTTCAGGTTGTGAGCCTATATAAGGGGAGAAGAGGCAAGAGTTAGGGTTTGAGGATTTTGGCTAAGTCTTTGTGGTGGCTAGCTTTTCCTCTCTTCCATGTGAGATTAGTGTTCCTTGGATTATAGCCTTGTGTGTATACTCTAGGCTTACAACTCTACTATTCTAAGAGATAAACTATAAAAAACATTCCTGTCTAAGTGAAATGGACATTCAAACTTTGCCCAAGTGGGTTGTGCCATGAATCCTCATGCTTTTTGATTTTCTTGGCTTTCTTGTTTGGATTTTTCTTCTCTTGAGTTTTTCTCGTGCCAAGGACATGCAAGAGGAGGAGATATCTCTTGGAGACAAGATCTCATTCATCTAGACACGATCTAGAGGAAGTTTTTTAGGAAACCCTGCTTTTTGCTTGATTTGGGCAAAAGTGTGATTTCTTGATCCGAGGGCTTTTGAGTTGATTTCTTTGGTGATCTAACTTACTATGACATGTGGAAATACATCTAGACCTATCTTGGTCATCATCCACCCACGAGCAAATTGTATTCATCTATTTTGATTTTGACTCGATTTTAGGAAACCTTCCAACAAACTAAAAGGGTCTCACTTTGGCTATGATTCTCTTGATCGCTTGTTGGAATAGGTTCACAATACCCTAGAGAAGATCCTGCAAAGTTTTATATCATTGGATCTACAGATCGGTTACATCAAATTTGGTTTTGAAACTCGTTAAAAGCCTCTGCTCATCATCTGCTTTCTCCGTTTTTTGACCACATTCAAGTTTTCGACCACGGTCGGGACTTCGACCACATTATCTCTTTTCAGCCACGTCGGGTTTTTGACCACTCACCGGTCATTGATCTCATTGGTCGATTCGACCTTATTTGACCTCATCGATTTTAGACCACTCGCTGGCCTTCGACCATGTTGGTTTCGACCATGTCGATTTGGACTTCAACCACATTGATTTCAACCACGTTGGTTTTCAACCACTCTCTGGTCAGTGACTACTCGAGTCACATTTCGACCACGTTGGTTTTCGACTACATCAGTTTTCGATCGCTCTCTGGTCATCGACCATTAGAGTCGAATTCCGACCATGTTAATTTTTGACTGTAGTCAAAATTCGACCACGTTGATTTTTGACTGATAGTCAAATTCCAACCACTGTGCTTTTTTGATCAAGTTTGCTCAGATTTATGGGACTTCCGACCACGTAGTCAAAATTTGACCGTGTTGTTTTTCTGACTGTTTTTGTTTACCTCTGAAAATCTCTAGTTTCCTAGTGGGATTGATATCCTAATCTTCATAGCTTTATAGCTATTAGAGTAAAGGATAAGTGAATACTTGGGGAAAATTTAAGGCACCATCAACCCCCTGTTGCCTATCTAGTCCTACAAATTGGGTACGTAATGCATCTATGACAACCTAACTTATCTTTGGAGCGAGACAAGAGTGAGAGGAGTAGAAAAGCTGCTTCGAGAATCTAGATGTTCATATTGGCTTTTATATGAACAGGCATTTGTGGACCCACTACTATAAAATCCAAACCATCCCTCTCCTCACCATCGCAAGCCACCACCCACGTGTGCTCACCACCGTGCTACCGCGCCACCGCCTCGCCACCTACTATGTCGCTAGTGTGCACTTACCGCCATGCCGCCCGAGCTCCTCACCGTCGTGGCACCGCACACTCACCATCGAGCCATCCGCCACACCACCGAGCCCGCACTCCTAACTGTCGTAGCTCCAGGCACTCACCGCCAAGCCACTCACAGAGCGACGCCGCACGTGCTCCTCACAGCTGAGCCACCAGCAACGCTGCCTATGCTCCTCGCTGCCATATCGTCTGGATGTGAGGGAGAAAGATGAGGGAGAGAGATGTGAGGAAATAAATATTCAGGTGGGCCTAGAATAATACAAAATGGTATGCATATCAAGTGGGTTAATTTCTTAGATACAAACAATTGGAGAAGTAAAAATGACTTCAAAGTTTCTGTACCGAAAATGCCCTTATATACACACTGGGAAATTTGGGAATAACCATGCATCGATACAAGGGGAGCATATGTGAGGCCATCATATATAACAGTCATCCAGCTAAGAGCAAGCGCATAGTGGTAGGGCTGTAAAAATAGCTTGAGGCTTGTGAGCTACTCAAGATTGGCTCGGTGTAGGCTCGATTCGAGCTCGGCTTGAGGTCTAGACGAGCCGAGCTTGAGCCTGGTCTGAAACTCATGAGCCTATTTGAACCGAGCTCGAATAGTTCAGCACACCTCGCTCACACACGGGCCTTGCCGTCTCTAGCCCAAGTCCGACACTCGACTCCCATGATCCGATCTCTTCTCTCTCTCTCTCTCTCTCTCTTTTCTCTTCTTTTCTTCTTCCATTTTCTTTCCGCACTCGGCTCGACCACGACACCCTTGGCTCGGCCTCCCCTTCGACTTCCCTTACCCGAATCCGGCCAAATCCATGGCCGGCTGAAAGATCAAGCTCCGATTAGATTGATTAAAGGGGAGATTGAAAGATCAAGATCCGATTAAGTTGGATTTGGTGTTAATGACAAATTCCATTATGAGATCTTGGTAATAATGATAAATACTTTTATAATGTGTTGGTGATAATGATAAATGCATATATGAGACTAATATGTTTGTTTGAGTTTATTTATGCTTAGTCTCAATTGAATAGAAAGGTGAAATCAAAGAGGTATGCATTCAAAATCACTCTCATTTACTAATGTATTCCTTAGATCCAAAATATAGATTGAACTCCTCAATTAGTCTAAAATGAATATGTGCATATGTCTTTCTTTATATATACACTTGTATGCACACATTTAGGGGGAGCTCTCTATATATTTTGGAGTTTCATAAGTATTGATCTATGCTTCTTTTAATATGCATATTTGAGATCTTTACATTGAATTACATTCTTGAGTATATATAACTTGTGTAGTTCGTATATACTCATGTGCAATCGGGTTGTCATCTAACTTCTCCATTATGTGTTAATGGTTGAATGCCTAAATGACAACCGGATGAGTAAGCTTTGTCTAAAGCTTATTTTAGAGTATACATTTGTTGTGTATAAGGTGTATACTCGCAAATCAATTTCTATATCTTATTATTTGTTGAGATTGTCATGAATTACTAAAATGGTAAAGTTTGGTAATTGATGACAATTGGTTTGTGGACTAACGGTTTTCATGAGTTGGATGAATAGGCTAGATTCCACAAATGAGGACGACTTGGGATTACTTCATGTGTTGAAGGCCATCAAGTCAAGATGCGGGAAGAAGATGGATTCATGTGTTGAAAGCCATCGAGAAGAAGATGCGTCATGAGTTGATGCATGATTCAAGTGGAAATGATCATGTGTTGATCATCAAGACAAGTGAAGACCATCATGTGTTGATGGAGATGATGAAAAGAATGCATCATGATTTGATGCATATCGAGGAAATGACCCAAGGCAAAGGTATGGCTAGCTAGGGCTAAGGATGTGTTCCTAATCTTTTATCGGTCTTGGTGTTTGGTTGGAAGACTGGATTGCTAGTGTAGGTTGCCGTACTATTAAGAGGGGTCATATCTAGTAATTTGAGTCTCATCATGTGTTGATTACTCAAACCTCACTTGCTCTAGCTCATGTGTTGATTCTTCGCAACATGAGACTTGGCTTGGCTTGGCACGTGGTGAGAGTCAAATGAGAGACTTGGCTTGTTACTCTTGGAGTTTGCCGACTCCTAGACGGCGTGGGAGGCGTCGTGCGCGGTGATCTTCTCAAGAAACTTGTGAGAAGACCCGACGAAGTTGTGAAGGTCGGAGCTCACCTACCCGGAGCGGAAAAGAGCTACCACTAGTGGATTGGAGGTGCTTCGGCCTAATTCGTGGAGTCAGTCCGATTTGTTGGGCTAACCTCAACGTGGATTAGAGAAACCGACAAGTTTCCGAATACCACAGAAACATCATTGTGTCAATTGTGGTTTGTTTTCTTGTGCTCTATTTATATTCAAGCAATTTACATTCATAGAATTAAATTGATTGCTTGTATATCTAGAATTGTAAACTTTGACATAGGCTAGAATTATTAGTGCACTTGGGCGCTCTTGCTTGACTTAGGCGTTATTTGAGCTAAACCAAATTGAATTTCGCCGCATTATATACTTGGTTTAGGCAAATAGAAAAGGTCTTGAATTGATTAGTATTAATTTGTAGAGAATTTTTAAACCGCCTATTCACCCTCTAGTCGGCCACCTCGATCTTACACCGCCCGCCCCTATAGCTCGGCCATGGCTCCTCTACATTCTGACTTCCCTGCCACCCTTCGCCCAACCCCAGTGCCGCTGCCCTCCACCGGCTTTGGTCCGCTTGCCTCCTCACACCTCCGCCGGCTCGATCTTTCGGCACTACCTTCTCCCGTTACTCACCGGCTCCCCAACCGCCATTACCAACCCTCTGACTCCCTCTCCTCTCTACTCCTTTCCTCCTCTACTACCCTCCTTATACTCTGTGATTGATATGTGATGGAGGGCCTGTTTTTTGGTCGCGGCTTGTGGCTTTTGACTTTGGACTGTTTGTGCGAGAGATTACAGAGTAATAGAAACTCACATGCGGTTTTTGGTGATATAAATGAAGTCAAGAAAGTATGTACTACAATTAACTAGTAGACCCTATTTTGAAAAGATACACCGTTTAAAAACTAGTTATTGTAGAAAAGCCGAAAAGCAGCTTTTAGAAGCTGAAAAGAACAAGGCCGGAGACCGTGGGATGGTTGTGTTACTTGTGTACATAGGGGTGGTTGTGAACCTGCAGTGGTTGTGAGGGTTTGCTTGGTTTTTGCTGATTCATACGCTACCGAGCCTACACAAGCAAGCTCGAGCTTTGTCCGAGCCAAGCTCGAGCCCAGCTTAAAACTTGACATTAATCTCAAGCTTGTTCGAGCTCAGCTCATTTACAGCCTTACACAGTGGCTCTCTATTCCGTCAATACCCCTTCCATATCAAATATAAGTCCCTAATATATACTATATATAAAAGTGTATTGATTGACCACATGAAAATGAAAATAATTAATGTCACTTGATTTGTCTATAAAAATGCTTTCATAATATTTATTTTTATTGATTTTATTAGTATAATTATGGTGAAGAATCATGGTCAAACTCTTCAATTAAAGAATGTGAAAAGTCAAAACAGCTTATATTTACGGACGGAGGGGGTGTTTGGACACTTATGTAAACCTTGCACCTCTATTTTGTACCATCAAGGTATGACCTAAATGAGCGAAGGCGGCTATTTCACGTTATTTTGCCAATTCCAGTTTTGAACTACCGCGGATTTGTTTCACAGCTTTCAATTGAGCGGCACACCCAACGTGACAGGCGGATAAGTCAACGTTAATAGCAAGTTTAATTCCGCGATAAAAGAGGTCTGTTTCCAAACAGATACTAAAGTTACTAATCATCTATTTGTCACTCTAGAAAATTCTCACTACATTCTCTTTTGAAATAGAAATTTCTCACTACATTCTCTTTTGAAATTGCATATTTCTGTCCAAATGCAAAACTTCATATGAACTCTATGAACTACTCCCTCCAATCACAAATACATATAATTTTAGACATCGACACGGTCTCCAAAACATAACTTTAGCCACTAATTTATATTATAATACATTTATAAGACCCAATAAAATTATATTATTATAAAAAATACTTTTCGAGATAAATCTATACATATGAATTTAATGTATCTAATCTTAAATGTTTAAAAACATACCTACAATAAAGTTTCAATAGTTTGGCTACACGTATCCCAAAATAATATGTATTTGTGACGAGAGGGAGTATAAATGTTGTATCTCATGGGTAAATGACATGAATATTGTAGAAAACATAGTAACTCCTCCAGAATTCATACGAAACAATTCCAAACAAGGCCAAATTATTTGGATGGAGGCGTGGTACATGTCATTGACTGTATGTTTCTCTTCTTTTAATTTTCTCTTAATAATACAAAAAATGTTCACTTGTATTCGGAAAGAAACTTTGTAAAGTGCTAGAGAATGGATAAAACAATTCTTCCCCATTCCAATGTCGAGGGTCAGCTACCAATTGGACTCACAGAAATTTGCTCGTTATATGTGGTCAATGATGAAGACCTGTTTTATTTGTTCTTTTCTTAGAGCAGGGGACTGGGGATTAGAATTCAGAACCCACTACTATAAAAATGATAATCATAGACGGTTTGAAATTGCCATCACAGATGGTTTTCTGAACCGTCTGAATTTATGGGTCGCTGATAATCGAGGTTATCACGAGCGGTTTATGAGTTGTCTATGATGAATACAACATGCATTTATTTGTAACTAGAACCGTCGACGGTTTATAAGTTGTCTATGATGAATACAACACGACGGTTTGTAACTAAAACCGCTCGACGGTTTATGAGTTGTCTATGATGAATACAACATGCACGATTTGTAACTAGAATCGTCAGAAGAAAACTATCACGCACGGCTCAACTAAAAACCATCTCGTGATACTTAAATACCATAGACGGTTCTAGCTACCAACCGCCTATGATGGGCAAGTATCATAGACGGTTCAGATATAGAACCATCTGTGATGATGTGCAAAAATCATGCATTTATTAGTAAATAGAACCGTCTCGTGATGTGCAAGAATTACGATGGTTTTCCGCTCGAGCGATCTATGATAGTCCTTCATAGACGGTTTATACCACAAACCGTCTGTGATAATTTATTCTATACCTAAAATTTTTCTATTTTGATTAGCTAGTCTAAAGAAATGTTAGCTATACCATTTGAAAACAAGCAAATATAGCAGCAAACACAACAACACATTCCTTTTCTATCACAATTAGAATCTACCATTACAAAGATAATAAGATAACGAGTAGGTTACCCATCTAACACAATAAGAATATAGTAAGAACACATCTTTCGATCCTACGAATCCAACTCTTAAACATGACAAGAACATAAAAGAAACAGAGATCCTAACAGACAGTAGAAACTGAACCGCACCGACGAGCTGATGACTAGGCCCTCTCGCTCCTGATGCAACGTGCGAGCTAGATATCCTTAATGCCCACCGTTGTCGGTTCCGACTTGGGCGCCGTCTTGGTAGCCATCGGTGTCTATTTTGTAAGGACCATCAGGGTCGAGGTTGAGGAGGAGGACGGTGAGGAAGAGTCTAGAGAGAGTTTTGGTGGAGGAGGGCGGTGGGGAAGAGTCTGGAGAGACGGTGAGGAGGGCCATCGGGGTCGGGGTCAAGGAGGAGCGTGTTAGTATTTATAGAGGGAGAGGTAGAGTTACGATTCGTGAGGTGAGGTTTGGTGGGTTTCTATTAGCTGTGAATGGGTTAGGAGAGAATTGACGGGCCCAGCAGTCAGTTTATCATAGACGGTTCTATATATAAACCATTTGTGATACTCTCTCAACATAGACAGTTGGTAGCTAGAACTGTCTGTGATGTGCGAGTATCACAGATGGTTCTATATACCAACCGTCTGTGGATTAGAGCACAAAGACATTATATATATCGGTGCAATATAAATAGCTAGTCTTAAAAGATAAAATAGCAAAGTTTTATATGTCTTATATATATTCGTTTGAAAGGTTTTGGCGAGATCTACAACTTTGCAGTTGAGACGAACCCCAAATTTTTGAACGGAAGATAAAATTTTTTGGCAAAAACATAAACTAAAAACTTGCGACGCAAATTTAAGGCTAAAGTGGCTGATTTTGGGGGTCTTAAAGGGCGACTGGCATAAGCCGGTTATTTTTTATCGGGTTCATTGTTAACTTTTCAATAAGTACAAAAACGTTAAAAACGGACACCGTATACAAAAGTTATACCATTTTACAAAAGGTGTCTCGAACGGAATCTTATTCGACTCAGCAGAGATTATGAAATTTTAGAGGATTGCGAGATGGAAAATACAAACTATCTCGTAAAGTATCACAGACGGTTTAAAAATCGTCGTGATATTTTGCAATATCATGCATTTGTTCTTGTACTTCATGATTTGTTCTCATCATAAATTATCTATGATATTATGTCTTCACAGATAGTTTTTAGCGCTAGTAGTAACATAGGCAGTATTTAAATCTAAATCGTCTATAATTGTATTTAAAGGTGTTTAATATAAACCTTTTTTTATAATAGTGACATTCATGTCATTGACGAAACAAGTTTCAGCTACGAAATTTGGACACCGTTGGACCCTTTGACCCCAAAATTCCGCTTTTGGCCCTCAGCATAAAAAAATTCCAAAATTGGACCCCTCTCCACGCGCGATCACCGCGCCGCCACTGTCCCCGCCGATCGCGTTGCGCCGCCACCAAGCGTCCGTTTCGCAGCGCGCGAGCGCGCGCCACGCCCGCCCGACCGCTGCGCTCGCCTCGCGCGAGCGCGCTTCGCTTGCCGATCGCGCGATTCGTTTCCGACCGCGTGACCGCTGATTTGACCGCGGATTGATTCCCGACCGCGTCTCGCGAATCGGCGCCGAAAGAAGCGCTTTTTTTGGGTTTTTTCACCCCAGAAGACAAGTAACACACGCGCCATCACGTAGCTCGTATGGCCCTCACTCATGGATGAATGCAGAGATAAAACCGAAGCTTCATGCGTGGATGGACATCCAGAAGCTCATTTGCTTTTTTGGAGTGAAGACCGAGCGAGCGCGAGGGAGGAATCAAGAAAAGTGAGGAGCAAAGCCGTAAGATTTCGCTTGTTTTCGCTTGGAATCGTGGATTTGGCAAGTACAAAAGTTGTAGATCGTCTCGTGAGCTTCAAGAAGAGGTAAGTTTTGTGCCCGTGCAACTATCATTTTATGTATGTCATTAGCCTTTAATTAAGCAAACCATCTTGTGTTATCGTTATTTTATGCGAATCTTTTATACGCTATGTATGTATAGCAAATCATGCATATGTTAGGCATAATGTATTGTAGTGTATGTAGTGTTTTCCTTTGTAGTGAACATACGCATCAGAGTAGTTTCAGTTAGGTGGAAAATACGAATTTGTAGTGTGTAGATGTTGAGAAAATATATATTTATGTTAGAGCAATTGTAGGTGATAACAATAGTAGTAGGATTAGAAGCATATGATTAGTACGCTTAGGGAAGAACTACATACAATATGTATGTGGTAAAAGAAATTAGAAATAAATTTGGTAGATTAGAAATAAAATATAATAGCAGTATAGAAAGTTATAGTAGAGCTACATAAATACTATATTAAGTAAAAGTTAGAAAAGATTGTAGTGTAAATAATGTGTATGTGTTGAAAAAGTAAATATTTATGTTGGAGCATTTTAGGTGGTAAATTTGTAGATTAGAGATAATTTGTATAATTAGTATGCTTAGTGAATGACCGTAGTATGGAAATAAAAATGATATGAATATTTAATTTGATGTATGGTACAATTTGAAAGTAAAATAGTTACAAATACATCGTAGATTTAGAAATACAAAACATATACTAATCAAACTGTTAATTACATGGTACGATTGTTACATGTCGTGTACTAAAATGGTTGATTATGCACTTATGTTAGGTACGCAATGGTCGGCATTGAACAATTGATGGTGTTTTATGGGAGTGGTCTCGCACGTGATGGGCCGATGGGGCGGACTGTCAAATTGCGAGCGGACCGTGATCCGCACCGGCCCGAGCGCCATGAGCTTGTCCGAGCTACGGAGGTGTGTCCGCTCAGCGCTCGATCGAGAGACCGCAAGGAAGAAGTTACGGATCGAGGCGCCTATGCCTCAATGGTGGATGACGGAAGGGGAGCATATGGCAACTTCGAAGGTGACCAATGACGCGCCATGGGCGAACTACATGGAGGTCGTGGCGCAACCCCGATGCTGCGATATATGGGAGGCCAATGGTGTATGTCGAGTTCGTGGAGAGGCGTAATCATCGTGCATGGTTGGTTCGGATGCGGTGGTGGAGATGAAGTGGCCGGCGGTCATGAAGACCCTTCGCGGAGAACATGTGGGCGAGGAAGTGGGTGATGAAGACGACAGGAGGCGCGGCGCAGAATTTCCAGCGCAACGAAGGTGTGCACGACATGTGGTGGGCCGCCCGTATTGACCGTCATGAGTATCTTGGGGACCGGTGGAAGAAGAGGACAGCGAGGAGGATGAGGAGGTTGAGACAGCAGCTCGAGAGGACGAGGACGGCGAAGGTGCAACCGAGGGGTGGTAGGTCGTGTTGTGACCACGGACGGTGCGTGACGTGTCGCCCGCATCGACGACATCGCAGCGGCAGCCCTAGTTCTCGCCACAGCGGAGGAGGGAGAATGGGGTTCAGCGAGGCGCACTCTTTCGGGCAAGCTTCCGTAATAAGAGTGCTGTCCAGCAGCTATTGCTAGACATGCCGCCAACATAAGCCGGACGATCGGGTCCACAAGTCAAAGCCGACACGACGCTGTGAAGTGTGTGGACGGTCGTGTGGTAGGCAAAGTCCGTGCACAACGGTACAAGGGCGTTGGCACGGAGTTCGGATAACGGTGCTGCAAGATCACAGCTTGCGAGCTTGCGGGCCAAGATAGACACCGCAACATGACATCACGTTATGTTGCGGAGGTGGTCACGCACTCGCCCAGCGGATGTGTCAATTACCCCGGTTTCGATGGCGCAGAGCTAACGAGGCGGGCTACGGTGAGCTACAAGAAGGTGTGGCGCGCGGCGAAAGGTGCCGCACAGATGTATGGGACGCTCGAGGAGGCGCACGACCTGGTCCCAAGAATGCTGGATCAAATTGCACAATCAAACCTGTGCACTTACATAAACAGGCAGGAGAGGGTCCATCCTACTGAGGGCCCGAATCGTTTCATTCTTGACAGAGTGTTCGGGCCTTCCATCAGCGATACAAGGGTTCTGTGGTGCCGCCCAGTGCTAACCGTAGATGGGACGTTCCTATCCGGCAAGTACAAGGGCACTATCCTTACCGCAGATTGCAGCCGATGCAAATGACCGCCATACTCCGATGGCATTTGCAATTGTGGAGAGCGAGAATACAGATAGTCGCTTTGGTTTCTTTGCAATTTGAAGAATGCAGAGTGCAAGACAGGCCAAGTGTGCCTTATCTCCGACCGCAATGCAAGCTTGATGTTCGCGTTGCGTAACGCTGCAGATGGGACGCAGCCCCGCCCCGTGGATCGATGTGAAGAACCGCCGGTGCATGAGGCATATTGCAGCGAATTTCCACGAAGGTTCCGTAGCAAGGACCTCATGAAGATGTTCAAGAAGCTATGCATGCAGAACTGTAAGCGGAAGTTCGACGCCATGCGGGAGGCTCGATCAGGAGGCTACGAAGCATGTGCATGCAGCAGCAGGGGCCGTGGAGGGGGGCTCCACAAGAGTCGGGGTATTCTCACAATGGGTTCAGTCCAATGCACCTGACTTGAAAATGTGGTCTTTGTTGCACGACACCGGTGGGGCGAGGTATGGGATCATGACAACCAACATGTCCGAGGTTTACAATGGTGTATTGAAGGGCGCCGATCCTCGCCGATCACGGCAATTGTGGCGAGACTGAACCGCACTGCCGGGTACTTTGTGAATAGAGCCGTGATGGCGCAGAAGCACGTTGAGGAAAACAAGCAATACTCGAGGTCATGCAGCCTTCATGGACGGGAAGATGGAGAAGGCTCGAACCCACATTGCTCAGCCCATTGATGGCTTAAGGAGGAAGTTTGAGGTCCGCATAAGGCGTAAGTATGTCATGGGTCAAATTAGAGGGGAGCGCAAGGTGTATGCACGATTGGTGATGAAGCATCTTGCACTGCAATAAGCCCGGCTTTCGCACAAGCCATGCTCCCATGTGTACGCGGCATGCGCCGTGTATGGAACCAGCGCCGACACAAGACATCTCCAAGTACTACGACATGCAGCACTTGTATGCAACCCGGAGTGCAGAGTTCCATTCTACGGGTAGACATGCACTACAGGAATTATGGCCGGGAGATAGTGGGTGCCCAACGATGCATCAAGCATGTTGGGCGTGGAAGACGACAAAGCCGTCGCATCCGCAACGACATGGATGAGAGCCGCGAGGATCGTGTTCGGCGCCCCAAGTGTAGGCTATGAAGACCTTTGGCCACCTCGCCTGCCCAAACAGCCGGCATCAAGCAACGCCCGTAGTACCAACCACAATCCATATGTAATGTATTATTCAGAGGTGTACGCTAATTGTTGGCTCGATGGTGTAGCTATGTATTGCACATTACCATGTTATGTATATTTTCGCACATTCCATATGTTTCCTTGTCGTGTGGGTCATATTCGTGTGCACATTTTACGTATGTTTTTGTACATTCCGTGACGCTTTCTGTCATAACATTTGTTGTGAGTTATGTTGTTATTTGTTGCACATTTTGTTGTAATGTACACTAACTTGTTATCCTTCTTTGGCGTGACATGGCGTTCGAGTGCTAGAGCCCGCTGGGACGAGCACCACCGATGCCATGTGTGGTTGTCGGCACCGCATTGTGGGCCTCCTTGCTTCGCCCTTAGGGGCCCCGAGAGAATCGGCGTCTCGACCCTCTGACATCCCACTACTACGGGACACCGGTCGCTGCCCATTGCCCGCATGTTGGATCTACCGCACGGGTTCCAGACGATGCGCAATCGTTGTCGCTCGTTGATCGATGGAGGCCGAGACTCACACCTTCCACTTCCGGTGGGGAGATGACGATTACGCCGCAGACGCCACGATGATTACAGGTCTACCCTCCGTGGTGCCGCTTTGGTGCCACCCCGGCGCGCAGATTGAAGGTCCGCTCGGGTCACCGGTTCGGCCATGCGATCCGAGACAACGCAGTGGGTGCCATGGATGGCTTCGCCGCTTCATGACCCGCCCCGCAGACGCAGATGAGGTCGCGGCGCGACGCACTTCGCTGCATACCGCTATATCTGTTCGGCACGCGTCTTGTTCCCTAGCACGACTGGAGACTCCGTGCAGCCTAGCTACATACCGCTAGCGGAGTCCTTGGCGGATGGCTGGCCTGGTCAGCAGCCACAGTATAGCTCGGGATCAGCAGTGCTTAGCTCCACATACCGAGGCTTGTGTGACGCCGCAGCCGCATCGCGCCAGCGAGCCGATCCTAGCCGCCGCTACCTTCTCCTTCGGGCCAGGTCATGGGAACACTTACCCGCTGGCAGGCCTGACTTTGGTCGTCGTGTGCACCCTTATGACCTCATCCCGCAGTTGTATGGTGGTGACGACCCCATTGATGCGCCCACAATGGGTACACGTTGGACGCATGGTCAGCTGAGGTGGGCCAGGGAGAGACCGAGACGTGCGCGCTCGGATTTCCACCGAGGTTCGAGCTCGGCATTTGCCGACGAGACCGGTGGCCATGGTCTCCACGCATTGCGAACACGCCTCACGGGTTGTCATACCAAAGGCGAGCGAGATCGAGGTACCGGATGACGACCGCCACTTGGTGTTCGCAAGATCGCGCCGAGCCGCAGCCCACACCGAGTCATGAGACGCTTCGGGCCGTACAAAGATGTCCCTCCCATGGCAGACGCCCTCTTGCGAGGAGTTCCACCGTATGTCAAGACACCCCAAATTTAATTACTGCATTAGTGTCAATGTCGCACTGCATCGATTGTGTAATGTCTCAATGGACTTGCAGGCAATCGAGGAGAGGGCGAGCGACCGAAGACTGGAGAGCCACACAACAGCGGACGTGGACAGACATGTGGTCGACCATGCGCATACGATGGTTGTGGATGAGACACGCCGCACGACCCGACGACCCCGCGCCTGCATGTGGCATACCTTGATCGGCACGCGACGCACCCGCCAGAGGCTTACTACTGGGAGCCCCACGCCTCCACCTCATGCCGTTTCACGGCGGCTATACAGAAGGTCCGCACCGTCATCTAGCGGCACGGTCGACGAGGCGGCACGAGAGTATCGTGTCATTACGCAATGCAGGATTACATTTGAATCGATCGCTTGTTTCATCGCAGTGGACCGGATACATCGATCGACATCGAGGCTAATGAGGCTATACGACATAGGAAGTCCAATATCAAGGCGGTGGGTAGGCTAGGCGCGCATCATCGAAATGGCAAGGGGTACGATACGGGCTTGAGTTGTGGTCGCCGAGATGACGTTGTTGCTACACGCGTGGCGGACGTGGGCAGGGACCACCACCTCCTCCGCGCCTCCGTCGGCACCAGAGATCAGCACGCCATCCTCGGCCTCCACGCGCTCGCCAGCGGTTCGACAATTGGCAACTATTTGTTTGTGCACTCATTAACATTTATGTCTAACCACATCTTCGCCTTGCAGCAATTGTGACAGATAGCACGCCGCTAAGGAGGGCGACGCCATCACGGAGGTCGACATCGCCGCACCAACTGAGGGGCCGCCCGAGAGTCGGCAAAGCTACGGCCGCCGCCTCCACGCGCTCGCCCGGCGGTTCGACACCGCAACTATTTGTTCATGCACTCATTTACCATTTATGTCACGCACATGTTCGACTTGCAGCAATTGCAACAGATAGCACGCAGCTACGAGGGCGACGCCATCACGGAGGTCGCCATCGCCGCACGAACCGAGGGGCTGTCCGAGAGTCGGCAAAGCTACGGCCGCCGCCTCCACGCCGCTCGCCCGGCGGTTCGACACCGCAACTATTTGTTCATGCACTCATTTACCATTTATGTCTAACGACATGTTCGTCTTGCAGCAATTGCGACGGATAGCACGCCGCAACGGGCATCGTCATCACGAGGGCGACGGACAAGCGACCGCGCTCTCCAGGACGACGGCCCCACTCCGCATACAGGCGCCCCTGACTCGCCGGACCAACCAGAGGGGCAGATGCCCTCGTATCTCCCGGGATAGGTGCAGACCAACCTATATGACCGGGATGTGGGTTGTGCCGACCTATCAAGGCATGACATCGCACGAGTACATGGGGGACTTCCCGTCGACATCCTCATTTCACCAGCCACATACCCCGGTATGCACTAAACGTGTATATTTCATTATGAACAATTTTTGTACTTTCCATTGTCTAATTCAGTTGTACCATCTAAGCGGGGACGTAGGCACCTCCTCCGATTGGGTGAGCTCTATGCTTTATGACCAGCCGTCGAAACTCTGTCACAGAGTTGTACCCACCGCCGCCTCGGCCACACCCCTCGCAGTACGATCTTCGCGATGCACCCCGCTCCCCTAGTAGGTTCACCTTCTCAGAGGATCATATGCGCCGTACGAGGCGGCGACGACGAGATGATGAATGAATTTTTTAAATTGTGCTTTTGTAATATTTGTGATGTTTTTCAATTGCTTGATGGTTTGATGTTCAAAGATGGTTTCCAGTATAAAAGGGTTGCTCTAAGTTCTTTGATTTAGTACGGCATACAACCAATCGAGAGATGACAACACGGGTAGCGGAGAAGACATAGCTTGACGACAACTTTTTGCCTTGTGATAACAACTCCACGTACATAACAAACAATCAATTCATCACATGCTTAACAACGTTGCACATTACATCGTTATGGAAAGAGGGCACAGAATATGAAGGTCATAGAAAATGAAGGCCATGCACTTACAACACGAAACAACACATACATTGCACATCTGCATGAATTTATGGAAAGTTCTACACCCAAAACATCAACACAATCCCTCACCGCACAAGCATCAACACATTCCCGCACTCGTGGCCTACATGCCAAACGAGCCTCGTGGCACCCACATGGAGAATCACGAGGGGCCGCCGCCGGACGGGCTGGCCATCGTGGTAGTGGCACGCACATATGCAGCTCGGGTTCGCGCAGCAACATGTGGGATCATAAGAGCTTCCTATGTTGACAACCTCCTCGCTTCCCCTCTCGCTGCATCTGTTGGCGGAGCTCATTGTTCTCCTCATTGAGAGTCTCCATTCGTACTCCAAGTCCATCGGAGAAGTCGCATTTCGCCATCCGCGAAAATGACAAGAAACATGGAGGGTCCATAAGCAATACAAAATGTACTATTAGTAATTTGTACCCGAGCGTGGGCATCGGAAGAAACGGCGTCCGCCATCGCTCGCCCTTCCAGACCTGCACGACCACGCACTCATTGTGTCCGCATTTCGCCACGCTGGTTGCGCACGCCGCTTGGTAGCAAGCGCATCGTGGTCCGAACATCTCCCTCCTTTCCAAGGGAAGGTCTTCCTTCGGTGACCCATATCCGATCGCCCTCATCTTCCGCCATGGTATGTTCTTTGTTCGATTTATGTGGTTTTCTCGCTACAACTTCATGGGACCTCTACTGTGCTATTTATATCGAATGGCGGGACAAAAGATGGCTGCTTTGCCCAGAGACAAGACAAAAGCGCTCAGCTTTACTCGGTGAGATGACAACACAAGCCACTTTACGCAGTGATATGACAAATCGGGCAGCTTTGCTCGCTTAGATGACAACACATGCCACTAAACCGCCTACATAAAGACTACGATCCGAAAGCCTTCATACGAACATTTATTGCTACTCAAAAGCCTACATAGGAACATTTATTGCATGTAATAAAATTGTACGCAGCATGTTATGAAGTTTATTTCTATTCACATAAGGTTATTATCTCGTGTGTTCGCATTCAATGATTCAGATAGCAAGTCATTTAACAATATTAACATACTCTTGGTACACTAATTCTTAGTAACATAAAAATATCACTTACCAATGTATATATCAAATAAAAAGGGATTATCCGTACAAAAATTCCATAAAATTACCAACATATACGAGGAGAAGGCATCAGCAAAGACAACACGAACAACTCATACATTTCACGACATGACATGTAGCAAGTAGTACAACCACCAACACACCAACGAACACAAGAACTAAAATACAACACAACCGTACATAAAACATTACCAAAAGAGCTTGACGACAACATAGCATAAAACATTGCGAACATACATGAGGATAACCTCCAGACTACAACTTGAGGATAACAATAAACACAAGAAACAAAATAGCACACAACATTAAATTTATCTTCCACTCTAGTCTGTCGAAACGATGTCTGCATCCCGACGGGTCGCAACCCCACGACAACTCTCTCGCGCGAACACCGTCATTCCTATTTCCCATTTCATCCTCCCACACCCAGAATCGGCAACCACCATGAGCTTCCCGCGATTCCATGACAAGAAGATTTTTAAACATACCACCACGATTTGAATGAACCCAAACAATATGACTCACCGAGTGATTGGGGCACTTGTAGTAGTGTCGCCGGGATTCTTGGCCGTCTGTGATGTCCTACGCCTAACCACCAAGTTGCAATTTGGGCACATCACCGTGGTGCCCATGAAGACGCCGAGCTGACTCATTGCCTAGTCTTGGGGAGTGAGCACGAAAAAACTACACAGATTGTGAACAACTTACTCAGAGGTGACTGATAACATGGCCAGGAGTATGTGAGGGATGGCTCCGCTTTATAGGTCAGGTGGGGGTAGCCTCACGCACAAAGACCACAGACAACACAAATCTTGACCCCACACCATGCTCGGTGAGGAGACAAAGAGGTCAGCTTTTGCTCGCTGACTACACAAAAGAGGTCACTTTTGCTCGGTGACTAGACAAAACAGTCAGCTTTTGCTCGGTGACTAGACAAAACGGGCTGTCGTTGAGCTACCGCCACCGAGCTGCTTGATGACTCGCTAGGCCATTACGACATATACATATTAGGCTAATACTTTAACTTGGCGAATGACGGTGGTACAATTTTCTACGACACGTAAGAGAGTGAATGCACAAATTCTCGCAGTCTTCGGGACGAGCCTATCTCATCAATTATCCATTTTCAGTCCCCGAGCTAGTGTCAAAGTCAATAAGTCATTCCCCGAAAGTCCCAAGTGCAATGATACACATCACATTCAAAAGGCATTACATAAGAAAGCATAAAATGCAAACCGGGACAGATGTACATAATATTGACAATGAAATAAATTTTAATATTGGATCAAATAACACCTCTACCGAATGAGGCCATCATCTTGGCCCCGTGGCTTGAATAAGGAGGACATCATTTCTAGCTTGGGTGACTGAGTGTGCAATCGATGCTCAGATTTAGAGATAAGAGGCCATTGGCGAGAGCTAAACACCTAAACAATGCCAAAAGGCATGAGTATAGCCAATTCGTGATTACTAAAGAGAGCAGTTGTCCTCAGTGGGATGCCAAAAGATGCCAGCTTTGGGCAGTGACATTACTAAAGAGAGCAGTTGTCCTCAGTCAAATGACAAAAAGAGGCCAGCTTTGCTCAGTGAGATGACAAAACATGGCAGCTGTGCTCAGAGACATGACAAAACGGGGCAGCTTTGCTCAGTGAGATGACAACACATGCCAGCTTTGCGCAGATGACATGATAAACGGGCAGCTTTCCTCAGAGACATGACAAAACGAGGCAGCTTTGCTCAGTGAGATGACAACTGATGCCACTTTGCGCAGTGACATGACAAAACGGGGCAGCTTTGCTCAGTGATATGACAAAAGAGGTCAGCTTTGCTCAGTGGGATGACAAAAGATGCCAGCTTTGGGCAGGGACAGTACTAAAGAGGGCAGCTGTGCTCAGTGACATGACAACAAGAGGTCAGCTTTGCTCTGGGATGACAAAAGATGCCACTTTGGGCAAAGTGACATGACAAAACGGGGGCCTTTTTTCAGTGATATCGCAGCACTCCCATCTTTACTCACTGCACGACCACGCGGACCATCTTTACACGTATGAGTAGAGACAAACGGCCCCTATAAATTGGTATGCATTCCATTTCCCAGCGAACATTGCACATCCAAACCCCATACTCCATCGCGCTTCCCTCACCCAACCGGGATGGACAAAGGCAAGAAGAAGCAATGGGACAAGATGGTGAAGGATTGGGAGGAGACCCGTGACATAGCACGGTCACCGCAGCCGCGATGCCGCTCGCGATGAGAAAATAAGGGCGATACAGCCCGAGTAGAACAAGCCCATCGTGCTACGATGAAAGGTCCCCTGCAGCGCCCGCGTAGCAACAACCCCATCCCGACGCCCCCACCGAGCGCTCGCCACAACTACCACTGAGGGGAGACACCTCCCTTTGTTGGTGCGGGACGTGTGCAAGTTCTTCAAGTCTAAGCACCGCATCGCCTAGGTATGCGATCGGGTTGCGCAAACTACTCAAAGTGACTACCCCAACCGCCGCTTTGACACCGCAACCTATCGGCAATGCAGAACGACCACATGCACCATTTTCCCTACCTTTTCTCCTTCACAACACGCACTAACAATATCTCTCTTTATTTACAGTCTCCGAGCCCTATGTGCCTACCGCAAATGGATCGATCTTGAGATCCACCCCGAGGACCAATGGACCTCGACTTCGAGGAGTGGAATGTCACAAAGGAGAAGGAGTTGCTGGAGGAGGAGCGCCGCAAGCACGAGCACACCTGCGTGATACAAGCGCGAGACGCAAGCTCATCTTGAAGCGTGCACGCGTAGGATCGGGAGGCTCGCGAGATGGAGCGCGAGAGAAAGAGGGAAATTGCGGCTAAGGCAAAAGAGGCCGCGGAGGAGTTCAACGCCGAGCGGCAAGGAAGGGAAAGTGGCCCCGGTCCACACAAGAGGTCGATCTGAGCAGTTGGGTGGGTTAGTCGCATATCATGCTATATGTTATGCATGTAATAAAAATCCACGCGCATGTTACTCCCAACTGTATTATGAAATTTAATATCTAGTATTTTCGCATTCCATGATTCACGTAGCACCTCATTTAACAATATTAAATGTACCAAAATTTATGTATCGCATTCCATGTTACTCACCTTCACAATATCACTTACCACTTTATGTATCACCTGCTCTACGGTCAATCTTTCCTACAAAAATTTACCAAAATTTTTATGCATCTACAACTTACAATGAACATAATCTTTTATTACAACTTTATCTGATTTTTATCCAGTTTATAACTACAAAATTGCCAAAACTGAAAACAATCACGGAGATTGCAAACCCTAAAAACACAGCAAACCTTAAAAGTCACTTACCACTATTTGTATCGATCATTCTACGGTCAATTGTTCCTAAAAAAAATTTACCAAAATTTTATTGGCATCTACAAGTTATAATGAATATAAACTTTTATTACTACTTGGTCAGATTCTTTCCGAGTTTACATTTACAAAATTGACAAAACATACAAATAACATGGTGATTGCAAACCTAAAAACCATACGAAACCCTAAATATCACTTACCACTTTACGAAACGATCGTTCTATGATTAATCGTTTTTTAAAAAAATTTATCCAAATTTTTTTACATCTGCAACTAACAATGAACATAAATTATTATTGCAATTTTATCTATTTTTTTCTCAGTTTATAACTACAAAATTGCGAAACCATACAAATATTCACGAGTATTGCAGTCGGGGACATGCGGTCGGGGGAGCAAACGCGCGCGTGCGCAACCGCGGGACCGGGGACACGCGCTCGGCGGGGCGGGACGCGCGCTCGGGCGAGGGACGCGCTGCCTGGCGGGCGGTCGCGCACTGGCGGGAGTCGCGCGCTCCAGCGCCGCCAGCGTTGTCGTCGCGGTCCCGACCGCACGATCGGCGACGTGGCGGCAGCGGAGAGACGCGCGTGAGGAGGGGTATAGATTTGGAATTTATTTCAGAAGGGGGCCAAAATGGAAATTGAATTGTTTAGGGGTCCAACAGTGTCCAAATTTCTCAGCTACAACCCCACCAGAAAACATACGCAGCATGAGGTGACGAAACAGCGTCATCCCTCCAAACACAAAGCGAAACCTGCCAAACAACAGAGTTCCAAGCAGAACGCCACCGTTCTTGCCAGGATAACCACCATGAGGAAACTAATATAACCTGTAGACCAATACCAGTACCCTAATTAACAAAAGGCCGCATCATCTCCAACAAGAGACTACCCTAACTTCAGCCGGAATCTTCATTAGCATTCCAATCTTCGTGTTGTCAGAGTCCTCTTTTCTGCATTTCGGCCCACGATTCAATCCAATGACAATATGAGAAACAACTACAGTATGATCACACAGCTTTTTCCTCTGAAAACGAGCATCATTTCTTGTTTTCCATGTTGTCCACAAGAGTGCCGACACTGCACAGCAATTTAACCCTTCATTTCCTTAGGAAAACGTCTTATCCACGGTCCTCCAAATAAGTTGAACCCTTTGTATGGGCCAGATTTTTCTAAAATTTGAGAGTTTAGTATTTTCAAATGAAGCAAATTGCTATCAAAGTTCAACATGGCTTCGCATAATCGCATCAACAGTTCAACACAGTATATTGCCTCGTAGCCTGATTGCAGATATTAGGTCATGCATGTTCTTTGGATTACTGCGTTACAAACAACGATGACTTCTAGCTATCGAAACCAAAACCGCTTAGAACATATTAGCTTCTTAACGCGACTTTTTCTCTTTTATTTTTCACTTTCCTTTGCATTATTATAGAAACATAATGGTGTTTTTTTCTATATTTCATTATTTTCCTGTAATTGAATGTGTCGAAAAAAGCTAACAATCTGATGTCATTTAGGCCAAAAGTCACTTTGGAACAGGACCGTAACTTATGTTGACGAATAGCTCCACACCATGAATAGTAGCATATTGTTGAGTTTTTTCTTTAACTAAACTGGAGAAATTTGCCCACAATTGGGCGGCTAGATATCAAACAATATTGTTTTTATTATATAACTCTATTGCCTTTCGAACATTTGCATTTGCTATACAATTGTAATAGTTGTAGTATCTATACATAATTAATCTGCACCATTATAATCTTATCATACCAAAATAAATGATGTAGATCTTCTCTTTTTTTCTCTTGATTAATGAGAGAATTTCTATGAAGTTATCTTTTTCTCATTTATCTCTACCACTCTATAATACACCAAAATTTTCTTTACTAAATCCACCCCAACCACCCCACAACCATGCCTAATCTAAGTCCACCCAGATTTGTATACCAACGTAATCCAACTTCATACAAATGAATGGCCTGGATCTCTCCTCAAATCTTCTTCTCTTACTCATTGAAGATCCTAAGGCCAAAATCATCCGGATCATGCACATCATTTGGGCCCAACTCACAAAAAAACTGCCGAGTGGCTTCTCCGCTCCACCGAATCCCCATCTCCCGATCGCATCTCCCACGTTCTCCGCCACGCCGCCTCCCCTCCCACCCCCACCTCGCGCGCTGTGCCCTGCCTCCTCCCCTACCCAGCGCCGCCGCCTCCTCCCCTACCCTCCGCGTGTGCGCCTCCTCCTCCCCACCCTCCGCTCGAGTGGCTTCTCCGCTTCCACCGAATCCCCATCTCCCGACTCGCATCTCCCCACGTTCTCCGCCACGCCGCCTCGCCTCCCCACCCCACCTCGCCGCCGCGCCGCGCCCTCGCCTCCTCCCGCGTTCTCCCCCTCCCCCGCTTCTCCGCTCCCCGCCTCCTCCCTCGCCGCCGCCTCCTCCTCCAACCCTGTAGCGGCTCTCCGTGGGTGGCGAACACGCGCGGGCGGAGGCACCCAAAGCACCCCTCGCTTCCTTCTTCCCGCAGTAACCACCAAATTCCCATTACCACCAGCCCACTATTCCCTAAACCCTAGCACTCGCGGCGCACGGCCACCGGATCGACCACACCTTGCGAGTTGAGACCGCGACTCATGCAGGACGCACCGCAACTGCGCTGTGGGACCTCGCTGACGCAGGCCCCGCCCACGTGCCGTCCGGACCGACCCGCCGCCACCCGGCACCTCCATCGCTCCGCTTGTCGACGGCCTGCACCACCCCTAGCTGGACGGCTCCATCCTCCAAGGATGCTCTCAAGGTGCGGTAGTTTTTGTAGGAGTTAAGTATTTGATTGCAGTGGAGGGATTTGGTCATGGCGAATGTTGATGTGTCGATTTGTGCAATTTAGGATAAATCGCGCGCTGATCTATAAAAGATTGCCAACAAGGTGGACGCCCAGAATAACTGGATTGGGTTCAACAAGGAGAACAAAGGCGTCATTTTCAGAAAGGTTAGTGAGTGAGCTCAAATGCTCAATGTAAAAACAAAATTTGCTGCTAACAAAGCATGAGATTCTGATACCAAGATAAATAAGATGTTCTGATTTCTTAAAGGCTACTGGTACAAAACGTACTTAGCAATAGTAGTGATACACATGTAGTCCATCTCTAGCAATTTTTGGTATGCACCAAAGACTGTAATGAATTTCTCCATGTCCATTGTCCCCAAAAAAATGATGTGTTTTTCCTTATGCAGTTGATTTTGAATCTTTCATGGCTGCCATTTTGTACTATTCATTTTCTATTACTCCAATTACTTAAGTTTGTTATTTCTTGATAGTGCTTAATTAATTACTTGTTCCCTGCAACCAAGCTGCATGTTAACGTTATGTTTTATGGTCAACTCGGTAAATATAAGAGGTGCTTAAGCATAGTATACATTTGTTTGTCTTTTAAAATAAACTTATTTTCTATTTTCAGGCCATGGGGAGGATACATGCTATTCTTTCATATGGAACTGTTGTCACAGATGTTGAGGTATGACATTCATATCCTCTCCTACTGAAATTTTCAGGGATTTTCCTTTTCAAAATGCATAAGTTACTGTCAGGTAAACTATTGGGCTATTAAAACAGAACGGTTGGGACATATTTGGCAGCTAATGGAAGGCATGAGTGACACATGGAACTAATTAATGATCCATTCCAATGTTTCACTACCACAAACCTGTAATGCATCTCTTTCTCCTGTGGTCGCTTGAATACTCAGCATTTGTGCATCAGTTCATGCTTTCGTGTTCGTGTGCATGAGGTACTTAAAAGTTCAGAAACCAATATTTTGTTTCTTGAATGATCTAATGAAAGGCACGAGGCACAAATAGTAATGTTACTTTAGTATTATGTTTCTTGATGACATGCAGGTATTATTATGTGCAGAGCTTATTATCGTCACAATGTTGCAGTAATTGTTTTAACCTTGTCAGAGCGAATCATACGCTACAGAACTTGCCTTTGGAGTTACTTCGACCTAAGCTACAAAATAACCATTCCATACTGTAGTTCCAAGTTAACAAAGCATGAGATTCTGATACCAAGATAAATAAGATGTTCTTAGGGACCTATGCAGAATATAGTTACATTTTGGTTATGAGTTGGGGTTTTTTTTATATTTTTGAAAGATAGTAATATGTAAAAACAAAATTTGCTGCTAAATACAATTAGTTACAGAGAAAAAATGTTTCCCCCCTTTGTGCTGAGGTCTGTCATCACCTTGTTATTTTGCCTGTGCAGTTGCTGATTCGGATGTTGCCTAGCAACTACCAACATGTTAGTCAATATGGGGACTCTCTAATCACAAGGTTCTATATGTGATATTTTTTTGTTGTCACCATTTTGGAATAGGACACTCAAGGAGTTGCCATGGAGCTCATGTTTCATATTAAGTATCTAACACTTTGGTATGGCATAATTGGGTGCAGTTTATTATTAGTTTCAGCTCTTATATGTCACTGGGCTTAGACATTTTCTCGGTTCCACCAAAGGCTCGTTAGGTGTTCGACCTTTTGCCCCTGAGGTTTCTTTGAAGTTAGAACTGGTTAATCTTACTTGCTGCATTATGCAAATGCTCTGCCATGTGCTATGGCCGAAACAGCAATTATATCATGCGAAAATATGTAGAGCAAATCATGAGAAAATGTGCGAGGGCGATGTTGTCCATGGAGGTGTTCGATAACGAGGTGGTGCCACCCACGCTGAACAGCACTGCGCCCATCTTGCGTGTCGCCTACCTCTGTACGTTCCACAGTGGAAGCATTTTTTATGTTTTTTGGGGGGATTTTTTTTGGTGCATTTTGGGCACAACTTGGCGCATTTGGTGTTTGGAACGAAATAAGCATGTCGCAATGGTTTTTTTTTGGCATTTGATAAAAAATCGCACAGCTTGTGTAGTGTGTAACTGGGAGGTTCTATGCTCACAAGTTTCAAAAAGTTTGTGCTAAAATTTCTTTGATTTGGTGTTGTTTTTTCCTTTTTCGGGAAGCTAATTTTTTAGTAGTTTCACTCTTGTATGCAATGTTCGTGTCAGATTACTCTTGTGTTTTAGAGCGCAGATTAGATTTAGTTGATGGTGTTTCCGAATATTTTCCCTCATTTTGTTTGAATTTTGAGTTTGAAATGTGCTTGTTTTGTTTGAATAATTTTGGAATAGGATAGATTAATTTGCTCGATCAGTTTGCTTGGAAGAGATATCATGTACTCGAGTGGGTACTTCAGTTTCTAGCTTTTTCCGGTTCATTTTGATCTGCTTGGTGCGAATGTAGATCGGTTCTACACGCTTGAGAAGGCACACCTGCTGGACCAGAACTCCAATGGTCGTGGCGTCCAGCAGCTTCAAGACGGCTCTACTCAACGCTGTTGAGAATGTGGGACACATCTCACTGTGTCCCCCTCATCCATATTTATTGTTTGCATGATCTAGCTAGGGTACGTGGTGTTTCCATTTGTTAGTTTGATACTTCTCAATTCACGCATATTTGCTTGCTGTTTTTGACTTGCCAATGGCTTTTTATATGGCCTGCATGGTTCCTAATAACTTTGTACCCCCAAAATCACTGAAATTAATGTTGTATTAGCTTTCATTGCTTGGAGGATAAGTAATAAGTTTTGTTTGGTTATTAAGTCTAAGAGAATTCAAGTAACATGCTGGTAACCGAGCTAATATATAAAGATAATCACTAGCTTAATTTATTTGTCAATGTATATAGGAGTGGTCCGATGTTATCAAATGCAGTTTAAGCGTGATGGTGTCTCGCTACTTTTGGTTTGCACTATCTTGCAAGATACATGATTTTTATATGAACACTAAGCTCATTAGATTTTTAATTCAATACTACGCTTTTGCTTGGGTGATAAGTTGATGTACAACAACTAGTGATGGTCAAACCGATAAAATTAGCTTAATCTAACGACCAAATTGGAATGTGATCAAGCATGCAAGTTGAATTTACTAATCCTACCGGTAGACAAAAGCACATTGTTCCAGTAATAGAATGGTGTGTCTGCGTTCTTCTTTCTTTCTTTTTCGATGACGTGCTGCGTTCTAATTACATTGTCATGATTCGACGATTTTGGGGGCAATGAGAATGAGATAAACTGATTTGAGCTTATAACATCGCCATGATTCGACACAATAGATCAGTTTCCACGATAGCATATTTTATCGCTTTACACATTCCTGCTCGTTAGAGGTAAAATGAGGTAGTCATATATTTACTCGACTTCTTTTTTCAAATGATTCAATTTTACCGATTTGCTCCATGCTAAAAAAAACAGAGATCATCTGGAAATGGACTTGGGTCATTGGAAGAAAGGGGAGAATGTAACCCTTTTTTTGGTTCAATTTTGGGGAGAAAGATATAATGAAAATAGGGAAATAAACAAGGAACAGGGAGATAAGGAGCTATCTTTGTTGTCTAATTGATAATAATGTACTTGTTTACCTAAGGTGGTATGCAAAACGATTTTTGCATCTTGATGTCGTTGCCCGATAAGATTACATATTCATCTGGGATGAGGATCTAGGTGTTGAACATTTCAATGCAGAGGCGTAAGCATTACACTCTTGTTTCATTTGTCTGTTCACCTGGTGTTCCTCTTGAGTGAGATAGTCCCAATGCTATTCATTTAGGTACATAGAGCTTGTCAGAAAGCATGGGCTGGAGATCTCTCAGCCTAGTTTGGAACCTGATAGAGGACTAACATGGCAAATGACTAAACGGAGAGGTGATCAAGAAGTTCACAAGTGAGACGCTGAATTCATATTGTTTTTTGTTCAATGCTTAATTATCACCCACATATATTAGTTTCTTGAGTGATATTTTCTTTATACAGAGTAACCGAGGAGAGGCCAGTCGGTGCACCGATCCCCATCCGCCACCATGTGCAGCGTAGGGGCTTGTTGTGTACTTAGTTTTTGTTTAAATATTTGCTTAAACAAGGGATCACACCCCAATTCAACGGTAGTTTAGATGAATACGGCACACTCACTTGTCATGGCAAGGTTTCTGCTTTGGTAACCTGGTCCTTGCGTATTCAATGTGCTCATCAAGCAGTGCCTCCATGGAGCTGCAGCTCCACGCAGTTTGTACATGGGACCTCCCAAGAATCACCACGGTTAATCTGAGCTTTGCACACCTTTTCTGTTAGCATAACTTGAGTATTGCATATAGCAAATCTATTTGCATATTTTTTGACCAGAAAATCTATTTGCATATTATCAATTTATCACCACAAATTAAAAATCCATATCTCATAGACAAAGCATCTTTCATCATCTCTTGACTCATGGCAGCTAGAATGACATGCATTCTATAAGGACTTTAAGGCATGGAGCTTCATTTACATAATAAATTTCGGTATTCTTGTTGATAATATAGTTTTTAAAAGAAAGGAGATATAGTTCTCGTTAGTTACATGTAGTTTTCGCTCCATTTGAAAAAAACAAGAACCCTCGATACTCTTGTGCCACTTTTTTCAGGGCACTAAGGATGATATAATTATGGAAATATAGACATGGTATGAACTGGCCCTTTATACCTAAGTATATCACAGTGAAGGGATGCAGAGAGTTGCATATCGAAGATAAAAGCTATCATCCGTATTCTCCTTGGCTTGTCATGCTACTGTGTGCCTCATGTTCTATTTATCATGAGGTTCCCCATGCTTAGAATCCTTTCATTGTATTAATACCAAACCTTTTTGGGAGTTAAGGCACTGTTCATTTACGTTGTAGGGAAAATTCTGAAATTTTGTTAGAGGTAGCACTGAGAAAATATGAGTGAAAATACACATGATTGTTTTGCTGATATTGATATTTATTATATAGTTCAGATCCTTATATTTATGTATCATCTTTTTTAGACATCCAAAGCGAATGAGGCATCTTCAATGTCACCGATTATTTGTAGCTATATAGATTGTAAGGGAAAACGCACCTTTGAGTTTTTTTTCTGATGTCTAGAATTCAATTCCTACCAGTTCTAAGTTGGGCGGCTTTTGTTTTCGAGATTTGAAGTTTTGAAGATGTGACTTATGAGGTGCGTGCATTACGATATGACTATATTAATTTGCCATATCCCACTCCAAGGCACCATTTGGAAAGCAAAAATATTACAATATTTTTACATGAATCTGTCCAATTCCGCAGAATCGCGAAAATTCTCGTATGCAAACGGAGCCTAATCCTGTAACAAATTACCATTTATGATTCTCAACTTGAAAATTAACTCTGTATGTCCTCAATTAAGTTGCCAAATGTCTAATGTATATTTTTTTCTCAATATTGCAGCAAATCCTATATAACTATGCAATTGGTGCCCACTAAGTACAGTTAAAGCTAATTTTCTCATCTGAGTGTGCCACGTCCATCCTACTTAATAATCTGGCCGTTGGATTAGAGGTCACCGTCCAAGATTTGCCTTTCCAGACTGGTGCAAACCAAACAGCCGTTTTGTATAGGATGTGGGCGAGTGGGCTTCACGTGTTATGTTAGCAAAACTCGACTATGATCAGCTCAATATGTTAGCAAAACTCGACTATGATCAGCTCAAAAAAATCCCTACCAGGTTTGCTAGGTGTCATTTTCTTGGCGAGTGGGCAAGTGGGCTCGCTGATGTCTTGATTGCCAATGGCAAGCAGTCACACTTTTAACAATATTCCTGCCACTCTCTACCAGATTTGTGTTAGTTATATGCCCTAAAAGCATCCATAAAAATAATTGTGTTACTTTTATGTTCATAATCTTTTGAATAATATGTTATTTTATTCCTTAAATAAATATTTTTTATATTGAACAACAACTAAGTGATTTGTTCAGGAAACTCTTTATTCGTGTTTTGATGTTATTCTAAATTATCCTTGATTTTATATTATTATGTGAGACAATTATGATCTATAGATCATCACATATATTGATTGATGATCATATTTTATGGATCATTGATATGAGGATATAAAATCAATAATATGGACACATGTTAAAGATTATAGTGTTGAATTGATTCACCTTGAGGCACTATTGAGATTGTTATGTTTTATACGTTATCGCTGGTCTCAAGCAATGATGATGTATAATCCTTACACCTAATATCAGCATAGCTTCCTACATGTGTAATAGTGCGCTTAGATATTGCCAAATGCTACACCGTAATTGGATAGATATAAATGTAGCTTTCAAGTATGCTATGAAACATACAGAGGGATGTGACTGGTCGGATATAGAATTTGTCCCTCCTTCATAACAGGTGAATGTGATTGCATCATGGATATTGAATAAGGATTCAATCAAGGCTATATATAAGAAGAGCATTATGGCTATGGGTTCAAGTGTGAGACAGAAGATCGCACCACCCTTCCGAAGCCCTGCAGCGACTGGTGCTAGCACATCGACGCACGCTGTTCTATCCATAGACGTGTGTACTTCGTAGAGATGTCGCTGCAATCGCGCGCTAATCGGGATGATCCGAGGAGAAGATAATTGGCTCGCATAAATCGACTACCGCTAGAGGATGATTGGCTTCGATGATCGCTCTTGAAAGACATTGACGATCGACTACTTCCACTATACCGACGCGCGCGATATTGAACTGGCTGCTTCAACACTTCTTTTGTTGCACCGCACATTCAGTGGTAGCAATCTGTGATCTCTTACTTGTATTCCTTCTAGTTTATGTGGTATAAATTTTAATTTACGGTAGTGTAACTTACCTGTAACCCCAACAGTTTGCTGGGGTGTCATTTTCTTGGCAAACAGTAAATGCAACTTGGTTGAACAATGACCAGCTTTCATCAGAACTTAAGAAGTCCATACGGTAGAAGGGCATTGTTTGCACCTGTCTTGAGATGACCTCACTTCGAGTTGTTACTATGATCTTACATATTCCTGTTTTTGAAAGCGGTGTACACAGCCTCTCCCAACAGCTCCCTCATTCATTCCATACATCGTCCAACACAAGTAAAATCCTCTTCTCCTTAATTTCATCTAATAGTTCCAACGAAGATTAGCAAGTTCTGTAACATCACACTTGGTCTCCGTTAGTGACATAATGATCTTCCTTTTATGTCACTAACACCAAATTGCTCTGACACGCAGACCTAAGCAAGTTTGTTAAATGAATGGCGCACCTCAGGTCATTATACACAAGTTGTGCTAGTGTTGTTTTCTCCAATCCTCTCATGCCAACAATAGCCAGGACAGAAATTAGACTTCCGATATGCTCGTCTTTTGTGGACAATAATTTTTCCACATTATTGTTCTTGTCATTCTCTTCCAAAATTCTCCTTCCGCATACATCAGAGACCTCTCGTGAACTACTAATATCAGAAATGAACTGTCTCTCTCCATCATTCTCTAATAAAGCAAGATTACCATGATCTTTAAAAAATCTGACCATGTTTCTTTATAATTTGCCTTGTTCGTACCACTGACTTTCAGGGGCAGATGGTCTAAGGGCTATACGGAGGCATAAGTCTCCGGATCGATTTTAATTTTTTACTCGGAATCCAAGTTTACATGGCGTGTTCCACATAACTAAATTAGTGCATCCACAACTTGCAACCAAGCGACCCAGGTCAACGCAAGCCAGAACTTCTCTCATAGACCTTCTCCCGTGCCTCTGTGGCCCTAACTAGCGTGCAGCCTAGCCAGCACGCGCCAGCCACCCAGACTAGTACCCAGGCCAGCGGACAGCCATGCCTGGACATAGCCATGCACAGGCACGGCCTAGTCGCCAGTGAGTGGCTCTTCACGACTTCTGTTTGCCAATGCCCAGAGTCTCAAGACGCCTTACCTTCCTGGTTTTGTTCCCCATGCAATCTCCTTTCTTCTGCAAGGGCGATAGGCCGACTGCAATTTGCCCTGAATTTGAGAAGTCGTTGAAACCAACTATAAAGTATAATTTGCTTCACTTTATTTGATTATTCTGTAATTTTTACTTGAAATTTTACTCACTTATTATTGTTTTTTATCTATTTTGTAGGCAGTGAGGCTAACTAGATGTTTTTTGCCAATGCTAATCATCTTTTGCTCGGGTTCACCCTAGATTCTTCACTAATAGTGGGTTTTTTGTAGTTGTTTAATAAATAGTTATGGTTATAGACCATTGAGCTTTGTCATAAAGTTCATTGATATTACAAAATTTAGAAATATTACTATCTACTATATTATTAATAGATATATTGATAAGTACAAACATTAAGCATAACACCTCCGCGTCATGTTTTATCTGGATCCTCCACTCACTATACCGGTATCACTTCCCGTTTTGGTTTTTCGACACAAAAAATATGCTAAGTCAGTATGCATCCATTTTCCATGTTTCTTGTGGTAATAGATGCAATCAGCATATGCGCACTAATATTGTATTTAAAAGAAAAATTTGTTATATACCTGTAATATTTGAACCAGTGCATATACATGCCTAGTGGCTAGTTTTGTCTATTACCTTATATATCACGTACTGACGACCTGTTTGATCGGGGCGATTTGGTGAGAGGAATAGGATATGAAAAGAAGTGGGTATAGGAATTTCAATGAGTGGGGATTGGAAACAAGTATGTATAGAATTTCAAACCTATGGAGGGATAAGAGTTGGAAAGAATTATGTTTTGAGACAAAGTCAATAGATCTCACCTTTAGTTTTAAAATTGTCAGTTATCAATTTTTGTTTTTGAGACGGTTTTTTTTTCTTTTGGAGGTTACTAGTTTTCACAGGGGTATCAGTAGTATCTTTAGTGCTACCGGTCACCGTATGTCGTTTTGGGGCAATGTTGATATAGTTAGGTTGTATTTGTTATTATAAGTTGTTTTGAGTTAGATTTATAAATTTTGAAACAAATTCGGAGAAAATCAGTTTCAAAAGGAATTGCTACAGTAACCATCCGACTACTGAGAACTGATGGCCCTAATTCCTAGGACCCAAACAGGGTGTAAAGCATTTTTGGAGCCCTGATCTCAGCTCTTCGTAACAACTTACAGGGACTGAAAAGCAAAGTCATATGCTCCCAAACACACACTCTCCCGCACAGTCCCATTTCCTTTATCTATTGTTGTCCAAGGGGCTGTTTGGTGGCTAGCCAGTTTTGTGCCAAGAATTGGCCCTATATTTCTTAGGCTTTTCTTTTTTAATGCGACTTATGGTTTTTGGTTTTGGACTGTTTGTGTAGAGATTACAGAGTAACAAAAACTCACATATGGTTTTTACCAATATACATGAAGTCGGTATAGTATGTACTACAATTAATTAGTAAACTCTATCTTACAAAGATACTCAGTTTAAAAGCTAGTTATCGTGAGAAAAACCGAAAAGCAGTTTTTAGAAGCCAAAAGAATAGGCCCTAATTTTTAGTGGTTTTTATTTTGATTTCTCTCAACAATTACTATTTATTAAACTAATAAATTGTAACCCACAAAACATAACCATTGTCCACCACAAGTTAAAGAGAAGTATAGCTAGAATGCCTATGCCAATGCTCTAACCAAAGTGCATAATAATTTTTAAAACTATCATCAATCCGTGCAACCGCACGTTCCAAGCTACATTTAAGGATATAAAAAATTATTTAAGAAGTACTTGATTACGATAAAATATTACGAACAATCACCTTCTATTTTGATAAAACTTTACTTTTAAATTTGTCATAATGGGATACAAACACAACATTACGATCACTTTCTAAAAGTTTCGCAATGTGGGATTTTGAAAACTAAATTATTTTTGTAAGTTAGTCCCAAATACATATATATTCGGGTGGCATAGTTTTATTTTATAATTTATTATCCAAACTTCAAAATCTTATATACCATCCATATAGTAGACTTGAAGTCAAATTGCTGCAGTTTTAGAACTTTTGTTTCAGAATTTATATAAATTATAATAGAAATGTTTAAGTTAAATTCAGTTTTTGAAGTTTTAAGTTTTCATAATTAAGTTTTGACTCAAAATTGATTTTATCTCTGAATTTAACTTCATACTTATTGAATCCCGAAGCACGATATGTGTGGACTCTAGATGTAAATTTGTTTCTGAATTATGAACGGGACAAAAGGCATGCAGTCTTTTGAATCCGGCTGTTCTCTTCCATGGCTCCATGCATGCATGTTCCCTTTGGTACTCATGGTCTTGTTACCACCGGATACAGGGCATGGCTGTTTCTATTTATTCAGCTTTGATCTACCTGACGTGTTTAGTTTCACAGCTCACAAGTGTTTGAAAAAGTTTTGACAGTTTGCCAGCTCTTTCTAAGGCATAGCTAGCACACGGCAGAGATACTTGATCTAAGAGCAACTCCAGTGAGCCCTCAAAACAGAGCCCCTACTTTTTATTTGAGGGCTCTCCCTACTTTTGAGGGCTCTGCTTTTGGGTTACACTCAGCAGAGCCTCAAAATAGGACCTCAAATTCATTCTTAGAGGATGACACATAGGACACACCTCATCCTCATCCTACTTTTGAGGCCGAGGTAAAAACTCACTCCAAAGAGGCCCCTACTTGAGCCCTCAAAAGTAGGGGTTCCTCCGCACCCCTAGGAATGAGGGCTCGAGGGGAGATTTGATGGCCCCTACTTTTGAGGGGTCAAGTAGGGCCCTGTGGAGTGAGTTTTACCCTCGACCCTTAAAAGTAAGATGAGGGCTCAAGTAGGACCCTGCTAGAGTTGCTCTAAGCCTATTAATTCCGTGAATCTGCACACATGGAACTGTTGGAGGACACTACTTTATGTCCTGTAAGTCGACTTTAAGCTACAAAAGTCGAAACGCCCAAATATTTTAATTCCAGATTTTACTAGAAAACAAATATTGCAAATAACTACTGATGTATAAATCAATACTAATAGTAGACAATTCATTGTACATTGAAATATATGCGAAACAGTATGTAAACCAATCGATCGATCACACGAACGATTTATAATTATATTTAATGATGAACATGAAGCAGTCACAGATGTGATGCAATGCGAATTTAGATGAAGCAATAAACAAGCTGTTGGCAGATGTGCGCTGCCTAAACATTATTGTCGCCCCTGCAGTGTCATCACGCAAGAATAAATGAGATATCGCTTCTTCTTCGTGGTGTACACCGAAGAAGAGTCGATAAGATTCAGATTTGACAACACAACACAGACAAGTATGCAAGAGGAAGAAATGGAGATAGTGATTTTAGCACAATGCATCGACATCTCTCCAAGCATATATATAAATGCAGCATCGGAATCGATATGATTAAGCAATTATTTATCCACTGTAATCGGACACATTTAACCAACTATTTAACTATTAGTAATCATCATCATCAAAAACCCAATAAAACATCAAATTCAAATATTTGAATCTCATTCAAACATAGAGATGCACGGTTCAGCAAAAAATAAGGTGGACTTGATTCGCAAGTCGCGCCCACGCCACGATGCGCCACATGTTGCAAGTTACAAGTCATACGATTTTTCACGCGAAAATATATGAATACGCGCATGTGTGTTTGTTTAACCAAAGCCCTCCTCATGTCATCCTCATCTATCTATCACATGATTCAAGAAATGACAAGAATTGCACCTTATAAATTGATCTTTTCCACTTTACCTTTATAATATGGTACTAAAGTATACATGCTTTGAAATTATAGAGAATAGGTCTCACTCATATAGGCTTATTTCTATCACAAAATATATTTATATGACCTTTTTTTGGACACCATAATTTTTGGACTTTTAAATTCCAAATTTATATATTGTGAGGCAAGAGATTTTTGAAATTTTTGTTCCAAATTTCCAAATTTAGAACTTTTTAGTTCCAATATAATTTATTTTCTAATTCACTTGAAACAAAAAAACATGTAAATACAACTTGATCATGACACATACAGTCCATATATGTTTGGATATCATCAAGTTTTAGAAATTTAAATTGAATTTTAAAATTCTTGACAATTCTACATTCAAGGAGCGAAGCTTGTTGCATGTTGGCTCTAGATCCCAATTTGCATTGTGCTTAGATTCAAGGATCGAAGCTATACTGGCAGGAGAATCCATTTTCATTGATAGATTGAATTTAAATTTATTCAGATTGCGAATTTAATTTTCAGTTTCTTACCTATTTCAGTCTAATTGAAATTTGTAATCAATTGTATACGATATGTGGGATACTTTTTCTTGGATTAAATATAGTCCAAGCGATTGTTTTTAGTAGGGTTCACCAATTTACTTAAAAATGAAATTCATACTTGTTTTTATTTACTTTTGGTTTCGAAAAATTTTAATCTGAATTTTGAATTTCTTATATATATAATGTTTTTAGTAACGGATCGAGTCTTTTCATTGGTTGTACTTGCTTAAATAAATCCAGTTTCCTATTCTGCTACCAAAAATTTTAATCTGAATTTTGAATTTCCTATATATATATAATGTTTTAGTACGGATCGAGTCTTTTTCATTGGTTGTATTTGCTTAAATAAATCCAGTTTCCTATTCGGATTATTGTATATTTGAGATGTCTTTTTCATTGGTTGTATTTGCTTAAAAAGTATATTTGAGTTGGATTATTGTATGCGTCAAGTCGTCTAATCTTGTTCTAAAAAGCTGTGGAGCGTTTTGTAACAGGGAGCTAGAGATAGTGATTGGTGTGATCAGAAGGAGCAATAAGGGAAAAACGGAGCAGTTGGTGTTCCCAAAAATCGATCGAAGATAAAGTTTTTGTATGTTCACGTGAGAACTAGCAGAGGCAAGAGCAGTTTCGAGAGCAGTACAATAAGGTTTAGTCACAGGCTATAGCAAATATAATATCAACTAAATCCAAAGAGAGAAAGGAAGAAAGAGAAGGAAGTCACTAATAAATTACAGCTAGCTATAGCACGATAAAAATATGCATTTCACTCTCTTACACTGGGACCAAATAGTTATTGTAATAGCTACCTTATTGTATGAACTATTTTTTTGAAGGCTATAGATGAAATGGACAAGTGTTATAGCCACTAATTGGCTATACTATTGTACTTGCTCTGCGTCGCACACTTTGCAGAGGGTGCTGTCCATTAGAGCAAGTATAATAAGAGACTATTAGTAGGCTGTATCTTTGAGGTGGAGGAGAGAGAGGAGGAGAAAGAAGAGAGAGTGGGTCAGTAAGTTTACTGGCAGTGAAACACAAGAACCAAGAAACTTTGTGAGAGAAAGGGGTGGGTTATACTGACCTTCACCGGATGGAAACTACTATATAAATAGATCGATAAGTGGGTGTAAATGTCCATACAAACTGTGGCCGTCCTGAGGGACCGAGAGGCGAAGTCGTCCGGGCTAAATCCAGGGGTCCCCATATACTATGTAGAGTATATACATGCAACAAATAGAAGACATGGTTAAATACTTTAATACTTATAGAAATGAAGGGTTTGCTTTGAGTATGATCATTGCCAAAGATATTGCAGCTCAAATGAATGTAGAGCCATCATTTCCAATTAAGCGGCGTGTTCTTAGGAAGAAAGCAGTTTGATGAAATTGATTGTAATGAAGCGGTTTGCAAGTCGAGAAGGAATTTGAAGTTAATTATTTTTTTATTATAGTTGATATGGCAATCAATTCATTGAAAAGTAGATTTCAAGAACTCCAAACATTCGGAAGTATATTTGGATTTTTAATGAGTTCAACAACATTGAAATCATTGGATCGAACTGAATTAAAAGAATGTTG
>JAYEVI010000233.1:0-95000 GCA_036346575.1 Dendrocalamus sinicus
TTGGCGTGGTTAAGAAGCAAGTTCAGAAGCGCAAGAGAAAGGTTTTGTAAGACCAAGTACTTCGCTACAGGAGCACCGTGGCTTCTAGTGAAGAAGGATGGTAGTCTTCGCATGTGTGTGGATTATCGATCCTTGAATGATGTGACAATTAAGAACAAGTACCCTTTGCCCGAATAGATGATCCTGCTTGATCGGTTGAAAGGTTCATGTGTCTTTTCCAAGATTGATCTTCGATCGGTTATCACCAATTGAAGATAAGATCGAGAAGACATACCAAAGACGGCGCTTGCCACTCGTTATGGATTGTATGAGTATCTGGTGATGTCTTTTGGCCTAACAAATGCACGCATATTTTATGAATCGATGAATAAAGTGTTTATGGAATATTTGGATAAGTTTGTGGTAGTGTTCATTGATGACATTTTGATATACTCCGGAATGAGGAAGAGCATGCGAGAACATTTGAGGATAGTTTTGGAAAAGCTCGAGAACACCACCATGTATGGCAAGTTTAGCAAGTGTGAGTTCCGTTGAAGAAAGTGGCTTTCTTGGGACATGTGATTTCTGCAGGAGAAGTGTCTGTAGATCCCGACAAAGTAAATGATGTGCTCAATTGGACACAACCGAAGTCAGTATCCGAGATCAGAAGCTTTTTGGGATTGGCCGGTTACCATCGTCACTTTATTGAAGATTTCTCCAAGCTTGCAAGACCTCTCACCCAGTTGCTAAAGAAGGAAAAGAAGTTTGAATGGAGTAAATCATGTGAGGATAGTTTTCAGGAGCTGAATAAGAGGTTAACTTCTACACCAGTGTTAACACTTCCGGATATTAGAATGGATTTTGAAGTCTTCTGTGATGCATCAAGGCAAGGACTAGACTGTGTTCTGATGCAAGAAGGAAAGGTAGTAGCCTATGCTTCAAGACAATTGCGACCCCATGAAGGGAATTATCCAACCCATGATTTAGAGCTTGCTGCCGTCGTGCATGCTCTAAAAATACGGAGGCATTATTTTATCGGTAATCGATGTGAGATCTATACGGATCATAAAAGTTTGAAGTATATATTTACTCAACCCGATCTCAATATGAGGCAAAGGAGATGGCTTGAGTTGATAAAGGATTATGATGTTGGAATACATTATCATCCAGGAAAGGCCAATGTAGTAGCCAATGCTTTGAGTAAAGAGATTCTTGTAACAAAGCTGTTGATTAAAGGCAGATGCTCGCACTTCAAGAAGAATTCAGTACTCAATTTGGAATTAGTAGAGGAAGGATTCCTGGCTACTTTGGAAGTTCAACCAACTCTAGAGGACCAGATCAAGGTAGCTCAAAAGAGGATAAGTATGTCAAGGAAATTAAAGAAAAACATGAAGAAAGGAAAAGCACCAGATTTTGAGAAGATGAAGAGGGTATCCTTGGTTTGGAAAAAGGATTATTGTACCTGAAAAAAAGAAATAAAGGAGTTAATTCTGAAGGAAGCCCATGAATCTAGATATTCAATTCACCCTGGAAGTACAAAGATGTACCAAGATCTCAAAAAAAGGTATTGGTGGTCAAGTATGAAAAGGGAGATTGCCTAGTACGTAGCTCTGTGCGATGTGTGCCAACGGATTAAAGCTGAACATCAGAGACCTGCCGGATTTTTGCAACCCTTGCAGATACCTGAGTGGAAATGGGAAGAGATTGGTATGGATTTTATAACCGGATTGCCAATGACAAAATCAGGGCATGATTCAATTTGGGTTATTGTGGATCGTTTGACAAAAGTCGCACATTTCATTCCAGTAAAGACAACGTATTCAGGGGATAGACTCGCAGAATTGTATATGTCAAGAATCGTGTGTTTGCATGGAGTTCCAAGGAAGATTGTGTCAGATCGAGGATCTCAATTCACTTCAAAATTTTGGCAGAAGCTGCATGGACTTTTGGGCACAAACCTAAATTTCAACACAACATATCATCCACAGACAGATGGTCAAACAGAAAGAGTAAATCAAATTTTGGAAGATATGTTGAGAGCTTGTGTCCTAGCGCACAAGACTAATTGGGATCAAAGTTTGCCCTCTATGCAGTTTTCCTATAACAACGATTATCAATCCAGTTTACAAATGTCTCCGCTTGAAGCATTGTATGGTAGAAAATGCAGACATCATTGTATTGGAAAGAAACAAGAGAAGGACAAGTGTTTGGACCAGATGTGTTGAAGCAAGAAGAAGAACAAGTTCGCCTAATTCAGATGAATTAAAAACAGCTCAAACCAGCAGTAAAAGCTATGCGGACAATCGTTGAAGAACATTAGAATTTGTATCTAGAGATCATGTTTATTTGAAAGTTTACCTCTCAAGGGAATGCGATGTTTTAGAGTTAGTGGAAAGCTTGCCCTAGATTCATTGGACCATTTCTGTTACAAAAAAGGGAGAAGTTGCTTACAGCTTGAAGCTTCCACCTCGCTTGTCAATGGTGCACGACGCCTTCCATGTGTCCCGCTTAAGGAAGTGTCTCAGTACTAGAAGAGCAGATGCCTCTAGACGAAGTGAACTTGAAAGAGGACTTAACATATCCCGAGTATCTAGTCAAGATATTGGATGAAGCAGAGCGTCGTACGCGAAACAAGGTCATCAAATTCTGTAAAGTGCAGTGGAGCAACCATTCCGAGCCAGAAGCGACTTGGGAGCGTGAAGAAGATCTGAGAGCAGAGTTCCCTAGTCTTTTTCCCAGTCCGTCCGAATCTCGGGGTCGAGATTCTTTCTAAGGGGGTAGGTTTGTAACATCCCAAAAATTTGCTTTCTGGAAAAATTTAATTTCAAATTAATTATTTTAAAGTACTTGGATTTTATTTGGCTTTTGTTTGGTTTTTCAATTTTCCGAGTTTAAAACCTATTTTTAAAATTTAAAAGTATTTTAAAGTATGAAAATTTAATACCAACATTAGTTGGAAATAATTTTATTGAGTCCAAAATATCTTCAGGAGCTTCTGTGAGTTGTTCTGGAATTTTTGGAGGTATTTTCATATTTTTCTGAGGCTTAAATAATTTCCTAGCCTTTTCTAAAAATAAAAATCAAATTGTAAAAATAAGAATCCAAATCCTCTCCCTCCGGCCGACGCGTGGACGGCCCAGATCCGCCCACGTAGTCGCACGGCCCACTCCCGGCCACTCTCCTCACCTCTGCTGGCGGGCCGCCCCGCCGCCCGCCCGCGCCCGCTCCCATGCGCCCGGGCCCCGCCTCGCCGAGCCTCCTTCCTCGTGCCACCGCCTTCCTTCTCCCTCTCCCCCTTGCCTTCTTTGCTCCGGTCGACCGTATCCGCGCCCAATCCGGCCCCCTCTTTCCTTTTCTCCCCGCTCCCTTCCATTTTCCGGCCGCCATCTCTGTCGAGGGATTGCGCGCCCATGCTCCTCCGCTCCTATAAAGCCCCCATCGGCTCCGCCTCTCTCCACACCACATCCCACCGCTCTCCCCCTCTCTCCTCGAGCCCCGAGTGCCCCGCACCAAGAGCTCCCCGTGCGCGCCTCGGCGAGTACTCCGGCGAGCAATCGCCATCGACCCAGTCCTCCCCAGAGCCCGTCGCCGCCACCCCGAGCATCCTCGTGTCCGCAGCAGCCCACCCTCGACCGAGCCTTTCACCGCCAACGGCTGCCGCACCGAGCGCTCGAGCCTTCGCCGCCTCGTCGCGCGGCCATCTCCGCTCGTCATCGGACCCCATTGACCCTCGGGCCGAACCGCCCCGCACCGGATCGCGTTTTGGATCTTCCCAACCCTCCGCCACTCTCGCGGCCGGCAACGCCACCTCCGCCCACCTCGCCGGCCCCTCCAAAGACGTAACTCAAAGGGTAAACTTACCCTATAGGGTAGGCAACGCCTTAGTGACCGACTGGCTAGCACCGTTACTCCTTTCCCCCCAGCTGCCTCCTCGCGCGCTCGAGCTCCTCAGCTCGCACGCGGAGGTTGAGCCTTCTTTATTTTCTCAAGACTAACCGGCTGCCTCATGCGCCCCGCCACCGTCCGCGCCGCCCCGCCGCCTGGCCCCACCTGTCTCACCGGCCGCTGACATATGGGCCCGTGAGCCCAATGGGTCCCACGTGTTAGAGGTCGAGGTGGGCTCACTATCAAGTGGGTCCCACCTGTCATAGACTCGAGACGTAAAAGAATAAAATGTAAATTCTGCATGTGGGTCCCACCTGTTAGAAATTTAATAATTTCTGGATTTATTCAAATTGAAATATTTAAATAAGCATAACTTTCTCATTTTAACTCCAAATTAAGCCGTTCAAATTTCTAAATTCTTCTAAAATCATAATCTATCCAAATATGGCCTCTATTGGAATTTATGATTTTATTTGAATTTTGTTTGTGTTTATTTGCTTTGTTTGCTTCGTCTTTTTGCACGTAGATTCCACCGTTGTCGAAGATCTCTCCACTCCGCAGCAAGAAGACCCAGAGAGCGTGCAAGAAGGCAAGTCTCCTTTGACCATTTTGAACCCATATTTGTGAAATGTTTTAAAATTATTTTAAATTTATGTGCATCGCTATTTAATTAGAACTCTAACTTTGGTGTTAAGGCATTAGTTAAATCCAACCTTGTTATGCCCTCAATTGAACTTGAATGCCATGTACCCTTGTAACCCTAGTATTACCTTTGTCTCAATAATGAAAATTACATAATCCTTTGGTAATATTAGACGGTAGTGTAATGCTTAGTCATGCTATTTAATTCTTTGGTAATCTTGAAATGGGAAATCATATGTCATTCAACTGGTAATTGTATTTAGAAATAAGTGGTGACTGGTGTTGCCACTGTGTTTTTCAAACTAAAATAAAATGTGAAAGTTGGTTTAGACTGGGGTAAAGTGAATGTTCCACCCTAGTCGATTAAGGACCGACGCTTGTGATTGTCCAGACTGAGCATTACCGTAAAACCCCGAGTCTATATGGGTATGACCTAGCTGATTAACTCATGATAGTTTAGTTTAGGTGCCACCAGTGGAAAGTGGGTGCTGGATTTATCGTTATTCACAAGTGAGGGACAGGATTTATCAGACTCATATGGCGCAAGAGGGGGCTTCGGACTGGGTGGATTTAACCATTCTGCGGTGAAATCTCAGCGGGTGGTGTCTAGCTAGACTAGAGTGAGGAGAAGGCTTTGTGATATTTTATCTGTGTCTCATGCCAAAGGAAGCGTGGTGACTATTAAGATAATTTATCTCTTGGGGGTAAAGTTGTACAACCTCTGCAGAGTGTCAAACTATTCGAATAGCTGTGCCCACGGTCAAGGGCGGGCAAGGAATGCATTCACATGGTAGACCCTTGGTTTTCATTTTAAAAACAAAGTTTTGTACTCCGAGAGTGGAGGGAACTCTCGGAAGGGTATCCTGGCGGTCAAAGTTTTGTATCCTGGAGGATCCGGGTTTGGAAATCCGGGGTCCCGACAGATTGTGTTTAAGATTTTTAAAATAAACCCATTGGCCCAAAAATATGAAACAAAAATTTCTAAAATTCAATTGGATGCTGAGGAATTTTTTCAAAAAATTTCATGCACAAATTCCTCCTGTAATTCAATTTAGAAATTCAAACTAGAACTAAAAGTTTAAACTTTATTTAACTTCTCTCCGAACCATCGAGCCGAAACCCACTCATGAGCCCAACCTATTTCCATTTTCCTTCTCCGCCATGGCCCAGCTGGGCTGACCCATGCGCGCTCACTTGCTCGCTCAGCCCAGTCGCGCACCCCTCTCTCGCGTGCCACTGACATGTGGGCCCCGATCCCACCCGTTAGTCGGCCACTATTCTTCTTCATCATCTCTTTCTCCCTTGCGCGTGCACCTGAGCTCATCGTTTTGCCTATATTCATATGCATGTGAGCATTGTAAGCCTCTATGCCTCAAGCCAAGTACGTCGTGACCTTGTCTCGTTGCCGTGAGCTTGTCCCGTCACCAGTTGCCTTCTCTCTCGCTCTCTCGTGCTCTCTCTCACTTAGCGCCCAAAGCCATTCATGGCACTCGAGCTCTCTCTCTCACCTCGCCCCTATTTAAGCCTAGTCTTACACATTAAAATCTTTGCGCTCACTCACTCCAACTTTTCCCCAAGCTCACACAACACCAGTTCCTTCAGAGAGAAAGATTTTCCCATCTTCTCCAAGTCTAGCCATGAGCTCTGTCACTCGATTCCTTACCTTCTGGTGAGTCCCCGACGATGTCATTGTGCACATTGAGTTTGCCTCATCCTTCTCTACCCCGTGCTCACCTTTCCTTGCCTGTTTGCCCTCAGAAAACTTGAATCCAACATCCTCACTGCAGTGCCCCACACCGTAACTGACCTCCTGACCCATTCTCTTCTCTCGAGTGAGTTCTGACCATTGCCATCGTGCCATTCGTGCTTGCCTTGACTCCTTTATGCTAATTCGCCCCTTGGATGGCCTTGCTGCGCCTCAAAGCCACCGATACACATCATTCTTCCTCAATGCCGACCAAGCTCTTTTTCGTCACCATTCTTATGACTTGACCAAAATTCTAGTAAGCGCTTCCACCTTCTTGCAATTCAACTTAAAGCTAAACCCATAGGCTAGCCATTAAACCTTAGAACCTGTTGTAGCTCTCCAGCCATGTTCACCTAATCTCGCAACACTTGCTGCCATGTATAGCATGACACAGTGCACAATAAGCCACGAGCAATGCTCGAGCTTGTAGATCACAAAACTGCCCTTAATCTGAGGAAGTTAGATAGGGAACCCAAGGTTCACTATTGTCAACCATGTCACCGCCACCTGGATCATCACCGACACCCGCCGACGATCATAGGTCCTCGAGCCACATCCAAAATACTATTGGCAACTCGCTGAATGAGTGCGTGCATGATTTTGGCTTGAGCAGGCTCGTGCCCTGCCGCCACACCGCCGCTAGCACCACCGCTAATTGCTGTCTAGCCACCGCTATGGTGCACCCTATCCGATGCCATCATCACCAATAGCAAGCCCTTATGCCAGCAACCCATTTTGGCCCATGGCCAAGCTTGTCGACCATGCCCTCACCGCTGGCGAGTTCACCAAGGAGCTCAATCATGAGCCTCTTTGTAGCTTCACTTAGCCTCACTAACAAGTGCACACCAGCTGTCAGTAGGTAATTAAACTCAAGGATTAAATTAACTATTAGTATGACATGTAGGCTCCCCAAGAATTAGAGTCCTAATTAACTCTTGTTAATAGCCTAGAACTCGCTGACATGTGGACCTCGCACTCTTAAACCATCGCATAAACCTAGCCCAGGGACCACTATCACTAACATGTAAGTCCCATTTTTTGGAAATAGCTGCATAGACCAAGTCCACGTGAGCCATGACCCCACCTGTCAGCCGCATCCTTTTCTGAGTTAAAATAAATACAAAACATAAATAAAACCCGTGGGCCCCACTGTCAACCCCTTAATGATTTCCTTAAGGAAAATAATTATAAAGGAAAAGGAAAACTCCAACCAACCCCACCTATTAGCCACTGAGGCTTTTCCTTTAGAAAAACAACTCAAAAAGAAAAAGAAATTCCAGATGGCCCCACCTATCAGAAATTTCTAATTTTTTAGGATTTCATTTCGGTTCAAACTTTGAAACACCATAATTTCTTCATTTTAAATTCAAATCAAATGATTTTTCTAAATTCAAAACCTTTCCAAAAGTACCAAAATCATAATTTTTGGAGTCCATTTGAATTTTATTTAAATGTTTGATTGAATATAGATAGTTTTACGTGTATAAACTTTGATGCTTGTAATGGCCCTGTCGCTGACAAACAAGTTCCTAGCCTAGCCACATTTGATTAAGACAAGTCCTTATAATTGATCATATTGAACCTAATTTTCAAATGACAATATTTTACTTTCAAATATACATGCATGCTTATTATGAATAGTTGTTAAAATGCTATGTTAAAGGTTGATTGCCTTATTTTACCATGCACGTTATGCTTAGTATCGCCCTTCATTGATTATTGATATTCTCTTGCCATGTCACTTTGGACACTTACAAATAATGATAACTCCACCATTGGTCAAACTTTAGTAGATTATGGTTGTGCTTAGAAATGCCTTAGTGGTAACTATGCATATCATCCACCACTACCAGCTCAGGCTCCCCAATCCAGACTGTCAGAGTTCATAAGGATGTGTCCCCCAACCTTCTCCAATAGCATCGACCATATGGACGTAGATGACTGGCTCCAAGCTATCGGGAAGAAGTTAGACATCATTCAGTGCAGCGATCGGGAGCGAGTTCTCTTTGCCTCTCATCAGCTAAATAGACCTGCTTCAGAGTGGTGGCACACTTTCACTGCTGCTCATGCTAATGTGCAAGCCATCACCTAGAATGAGTTTATGCAATATTTCTGCAAGGTTCATATTCCTACTGGCACCATCACTCTCAAGAAGAGGGAGTTCAGAGCTCTCTGCCAGGGAGGATGCTCGGTTAATGAGTACCTCTAGAAGTTTAACCAGCTGGCATGCTACGCGCCCGAAGATGTTGCCACTGATAAGGCAATACAGGAGAGGTTCTTGGAGGGCCTCAATGATAATATATCTATGCAACTCCTCTCCAACGACTACACCGACTTCCACCAGCTTGTTAGTAAGGCCATTCGTCAGGAGGGCAAACAAGTTGAGATGGAGAACCACAAGAGAAAGATGGCTACTTAGAGGGTCAACCCAGGGGGTTTGCCTAAGGCCTGTGGTACCCCGCCACCACCCAGAAGCTTCAGGCCAATAGCCACCCATCCACCTTTCCAGGTGAACCGCTCCGCTCCTCAGGCATTCCGTACCTTCCAACCAGTGGCAAGTGCCAAAGAACACCCCATCAGATGGAGTGACTTGCTTCTACTGCAAGAAGATACGACACTTTGCCAAGTCTTGCCATAAGAAGCTTCAGGCTGCAACCAACGCAGGATCATCAGGAGGTTAAAACTCAAGGCAAGCTTTCAAGAAGCCTCAGAACTTCGTCAAAGGGCATGTGAACCACGTCACTGTAGAAGAAGCCTAGGCTACACCAGACATCATGTTATGTACGTTTCTTGTAAACTCAGTACCAGCGTTAGTTCTTTTTTATTTTGGAGCTTCTCATTCATTAATTTCCCAAGCTTTTGTGGTTAAGAATGGGTTGGGTTCAGTTCCTCTTAGCAATCCCTTGCTAGTTCATTCCCCTAGAGCATAAATGAGAGCTGGGACCTTATGTCCATAGGTAGAGTCACTCATTGAGGGAGTATTATTTGTAGCCAAGCTGTTAGTATTAGACTCCAAGGTTGGATGTCATTCTTAGTATGAACTGGTTATTCAATGTCGGGACCCGGAGCAACAACTCCAGAACCCTCTGTGTTATTCGCACTATCCCAGGAAAAGCTAGTGCACACAGATTGAACAGTGATACATATCATGCATGATAACCAAACTTTATGATAAAGCAAAAGTACGGGCCTTATGGCCAAGATTACAATAAGGTGGCTTCATGGCCAAACATGAAATAAACAGCGGAAGGTAAATAAGAGGAGCAGCCCATCCTGCCTTCCCACAAGGCGAATTGACTGTAAGACGTGGCCTATTCGTCGCGATCCTCAACATAGTTGACATCGTCGTCCTCTGGCAACATTGTTTATAGCAAGGTGAGCACATAAAGTACTCCACAAGTTGTTGGAAATATGCCCTAGAGGCAATCATAGAGATGATGATATTTCGTTTTATCCATGATTTAATAAATGTGCCTTGAATATTGCCTTTGTGTTGATTAACAAGTATGTGACTTGTTTGTGAAACTCTTTACTTATATGGTTATTCTAAAGTTGTCCCTAGTCGGAGTTCATGTGAGGACACACGTGAATAATGGATTAGCACATGTATCGGTTGATGACCATGTTTCACAGGTCATAGACATGGAGATGTCAAACCAATAATGTGGACACATGTTTAGAACATGGGGTTGGACCGACCCAACATGAGACATAACAATTATACTTATGGTTCTTTCTCTACACAATGTGTACGCCTTATCCTTAGACACGAGATTGTCGCATGTACTTGAGATGTGAATCGACCTACTTAGGGGCTATCAAACGCTACTCCTGAATCGGGTAGTTATAAAGGTAGTTTCGGGTTTGTCATGAAGCATGCTACGAGGCATGGTCGGTCGAGATGGGATTTGCCCTCTCTATCTCGAGAGAGATATCTCTGGCCTCGAGTGATCGGATCCAGAAATGCATGGCCATGCTACTTAAGGTTAAGAGTTAACCTAGTAAGGGATTCGGATCACAGGATCGAAAGAGTGGTCAGCTTGGAGCTCGACCAAATATCGTGAGGCAAAGGGATTGGCATGTACATAAAGTTGTGATGGTTCGTCCGATATGATCTTTGTGTATGTTTAGGAGTTGGCACGTCTTGCTAGAGGCCACTTGCCAACTATTGACCAAGTATGTGTACTCGCGTCATGTCTAAACATACGTGAACCTATAGGGTCACACACTTAAGGGTGAAGCCTAATTCGGATTGGATCCGGTTGGGTGGTATTGAGTCCTAATGGGCCTCCATTCGCTGAAGCCCATTATAAGGATGTCTATAAAGGAGGGCAAGGGCCACGAGGTTAATGAAGAGAATTTCGTGACCTCCTCAAACCCCGGCGCCACCCTCCCACGCCTGGCGCCGCGCGGATCTAGTAATCCGGCGTCGTCGCTTCTCCCGTGCGTGTGGATACCTTTTGGCGCGCCGCATCCGTAGCGTTTGGACGAACCGCAAGAGAGAAGTTGTGCGTTGGACGCCGCGACGAGGACGAAGTAGTATGACTACTACGCCCGACGTCTTTGCATCGACGTAGTATGCGACTACTCCGCCCGACGTCTTTGCATCAATTCCGCACTCGCGTCTAGTGGTAATTCCGTGATCTATAATCTGCGGTGATCTTGGTTTACGGATAAATTTTTATTTATTTGCGCTAGCGTAGCCTACCCGTAGTCCTTCACAAGTTACACCAGGAGATATAACAGATTTGATGCATGCATAAGGGGTTACAAAGAAAGGCATAATGTGGTTCATTTGCATAAACAGCATTATTGAATTAAATACAATAACGTAAGTGCAAAAGCTGAAGTTGATACAATATATAAAAACAAGATTTAACAAAATAATAACGTTAGTGCAGGCAACAACCTAACACTAACCTAACCACGGGTATCCCACCGGACCATCTTTCCAAAAGTTTCACAAATTTCCATAAACCAAATTTTATTAAAACCAAAATCTAATCCGTGAAAAACCATACTAAGCATGTCCTTGACCGTGGACACGGCTATCCGAGATAGTTTGTTACTCGCAGAGGTGTACAACTTACCCACAAGACATGTTCTCTGCTTTGCCACGGATTACACACTTCCTTAGGTGTGCGGCCGAGAGATCATGATAAGGCTGTTCCAATGTTCCATTACCAAATTAGCTACGCCGCCACTAAGGTTTCACCACAACATGAATCCACATGTTGGAGCCCCTCTTGTGCCATGTGAGACTTCTCATGGCCTACGCCACGCTCACATTCACCTATATAGCGAAACTAAAATGGAACTTCACAAATTACTTAACTTGAGATCTGTCCCATACGGACTTGTGGTAGTACGGTGTGACTTTGTAATAGTAGTTCATGATCCGGTCCTTAATTTGACTTAGGCCTACCCGCATACCCCTTGTGCTGGCGGTCAACATCGAGTCAACAAACTACGACGCATGCCGCAAGCACCCACCACCATACCAATGCCTAAGTCTAAAACATGTTTTATCCATTTTATTTTATCAAAATTTTATAGACCTTCTTGACTCACCAAAGTCAAGAATAGATTTTATAAACCAACATTTCGTGTGAAACCAATCTTCCCACCTAAATTAATCTAAGCATGGCTAAGCAATTCTATAAAATGTTCTAGTTAATACTAATGTACCAACTAGGCTTTCATCTATGGTGACAAGGTATGTTCGCTCAAATTGAGATTGGCCATACAAAGGGAATTGGGTGTAACTAAAGTTTTAAGCACATTTGAACTAATTTGAATAAAAGTATGCATGCATATTAATTTAAAAACAACATAAATAATTTAAATTACTGGGATCAACATGGTCAAAGGTGTAACTTGCCTTGCTCGAAGTCTTGCTGCGATTCGTCGAAGAAATACTCCGGATTAAGTAAGTAATCTATACGCAAAGAACCAAAAGAAAATCAAACAAAATTCAAATAAAATCCAAAAATTCAAAAAGAGTCCATAAATGGATAGTTTAGGATTTTAGAAAAATTTAGAAATTTGAACGAGTTAAATCGGAGTTAAAATGAAGAAGTTATGGCCTTCGGAAGTTCTCACGACCATGGCAAACGTGATCGGGCGGAGCTACGACCACGTAGTCGACTTACGACCACATGGGAGGTTTACGACTACTCAGGGAAAATTACGACTACGGCCACAGACTAGTCTACGACTACGACTACACTGAGAACCTCGACCCGACACCGAGAACTTACGACTTGACTACACGTAAAAACTTACGACTCGACTACACGAAAACCTCACGACTTCGACTACCAGAGAACTTACAACCGACTACCAGAGAACTTACGACTTCGACTACACAGAAAACCTATGACTTCGACTACACAGAAAACCTACGACTTCGACTACACAGAGAACCTACGACTTCGACTACCAGAGAACTTACGACTTCGACTACACAGAGAACTTACGACTACGACTACACAGAGAACTTACGACTACGACTACACAGAAAACTTACGACTTCGAGGCCGAATACGACCACTCAAACAGGTTAACGGCTACCTATTCATTTACGACCACATAGTCGCTCGACTACTCGGCAGCTACGGCTCTGATTAAGACTTACGACTGCGGATCGACCACGGAAGGTGTTACCTTCCGAACCGGTTGGCGCGGGGTGGTCGGAGGAATCAGCAGTGGCGGAGGCGGCGGATGGTCGAACAGTTCGATTCACGAGTGGAGACGGTCGGTCGACGACGAAGAAGCGCGGCGCCGAGTCTTCGGCAACAACGGGCCCGGTGGCGGCGTCGCCGGCGAGAGAGGGAATGGTGGTCGCCGCGCTGGGGATCACGGGCGTCGTCGAGGCGCGGAAGAGACCAGGCGGCGCCAATTCCTCGCCGAGCTCGCACGCAGCGCGACGAGGAAGCACGGGTCGGGGCCGATTCGGTTCAGGCGGAGGGGGAAAGAGGTGGCGGCGCACGGGAAGGCGAAGGAGGGATAACAGCTCGGGAAGGAGCTTTATAGGGCGAGGGCGGAGGTAAAGGGCTCGCGGAGTTAAGGACTTTAGAAACAATGATAACGGCGAGAGGCTTTAAGCCGACGAAACGGACGGAGGTGGGCGGTTACTAGCGCGAGCTTAAGGGCCAATAATGGCTTCTTGGTTCACCGAGGAAGGAGTAAAAGCTTTTAAAGCTCGGATGGGGTGTTAATGGAGGCCGGCGGTTGGGAAGAAGGGAAGAAGGAAACTTCTAAATTTCTTTTTTAATTTCAGTAAATTCTCAAGAGTTAAACAAAATTTAGGAGGGTTAAGAAAAGAAAAGAAAAAATAAACTTTTTTGCTTTAATAAAATATTTTAAATACATTTTCTTGCTTTAGATTTTTAAATAAAATCCAGATAAATCCAAATAAACTCAGAAAATCAATAGAAGGTAAAAAAATTGGGATGTTACAAACCTACCCCTTAAAGAAATCTCGCCTCGAGATTTGAACTAGCTAGCAAAGAGATGGGGATGGTTGGCTTTGAGATCTTCTTCTCGCTCCCAAGTTGCTTCGTCTTACGTGTGATTGCTCCATTGAACTCTACTGAATTTGATGGTGTTTCTTCAGTCCAGCGCTTCGTCTGTCTCGAGAATCTTGATCGGTTGCTCTTGATAGGTGAGATCCTCTTGAAGATCAAGGGTTTCAAGTCCGCTTGATCCATGGTACTCTGAGACATTTCTTCAAGCGAGAGACGTGGAAGATGTTGTGCACACTGACATGCTTGGCGGCAAATCCAAGCGATATGCAACTTCTCCTTTGCGGCTTGAGATCTTGAATGGCCCAACGAATCTTGGTGCAAGCTTTCCCGACTTGAATCTTCGACTCCTCGGCGGAGATACTCGAGATACACATAGTCCCCAACGAAAGTCGGTCTCGACGACGATTATCGGCATAACTTTTCTGCTGGATTGAGCTATCTTTAACTCGTCTTTGATCTTCCTCACTTGATCTTCAACGTCTTGAAGTAAAGTTGGTCCCGCATCTTGGAATTCTCCGCATTCCCAATGCAAGGGTGTTCGCACTTCTGCCATACAAGGCTTCAAAAGGTGCCATTTGCGGATGGCACGATAATTGTTGTTGTAAGAAAACTCAAAGCATAGGGCAATGAGCGATCCAACTATTTCCAAAATCAGAGCACATGCTCTCAACATATCCTCTAGCACTTGATTTACTCGCTCCGTCGCCATCTGTCTCGAGGATGATAAGCCGTCATTGAAATTAAGCTTACTCCTAACTCTTCATGAAGTTTCACGCAAAACTTGGAGGTGAACTGACTACCTGCATTCGATACTATCTTTTCGAACTCCATGCAAGCACACAATTCTAGCCATGTAAATCTCAGCTAACTTACTTCGAATAAGTAGTCTTGATCGGTATAAAATGAGCTACTTTGGTCAATCAATTACCACCCAGCATTGAGTCATAGCGGATTGAGTTCTAGGTAGTCCGGTTATGAAGTCCATACCGATCTCTTCCCACTTCCAACTGGTATTGGCAAGGGTTGCAAAAGTCTGCAGGTTTCGATGCTCGCCTTGACTTTCTGGCGGGTATCACAAGCTTCAACAAACTCCGCAATTTCCCTTTTCATACTGACCCACCAGTATCTTTCCCTAAGGTCTTGGTACATCTTGGTACGACTGGATGAATTGAGTATGGAGTTTCATGGGCTTCTTGCAAAATCGTTTTCTTGATCTCTTGATTATTGGGCACACAAATACGGTTTTCAAACCAAATAGTTCCATTCTCATCTTCACTGAATCCTGGCGCTTTGCCTCTTCTCATATTTTTCTTGATTTCTTGAATATCTTCATCCACCTTTTGATCTTCCATGATTTGATCGTGTAAAGTAGGTTGAATCTCTAGAGTTGAGAGAAAACTTTGATTCATCGGTTTTATACTTAGACGGAGATTCCTTCCAAGTCGAATCGATCTTCTTTTGACAACACATCGCTTGCATAAGTCCTTCGCTTAGCGCATCGCCACAACATTTGCTTTGCCGGATGATAATGAATTCCAATATTATAATCCTTGATCAACTCTAACCATCTGCGCTGCCTTAGGTTGAGTTCGCTGAGTGAAAATGTATTTCAAACTCTTGTGATCCGTGTATACTTCACAACGACACCGATGAGGTAATGACGCCAGATCTTCAAAGCATGCACTACGGCTGCTAATTCCAAATCATGAGTAGGATAATTGCACTCATGTGGTCTTAGCTGGCGCGATGCATAGGCTACCACTCTACCTTCTTGCATAAGAACACAACCCAAACCTTGACGGGAGGCGTCACAGAAAACTTCAAAATCCTTATGCACATCTGGAAGGATAAGCACTGGGCTGAAACTAACTTATTCTTGAGAGTCCGGAAACTCGTTCACAAGCTTTCGTCCATTCAAACTTCTTTTCTTTCTTGAGTTGAGTCATGGGTTTGGCTAACTCTAAAAATCCTGCTATGAAGCAAATGATAGTAACCAACAAGTCCAAGGAAACTTTTGACTTCATTCAGCATCTTGGGTGGCTGCCATTCCATTACGGCTTGCACTTTAGAGGGATCCACTGCAATTCCTTCAGCTGTCACAATATGACCAAGAAAAGCAACCTCCTTTAGCCAAAATTCGCATTTACTGAATTTGGCATAAAGTCGATGCTCTCTAAGCTTTCCCAGATTATCCAAGATGATTCTCATGCTCTTCTTCATTCTTGGAATAGATAAGAATGTCATCTATGAAGATTACAACAAACTTATCTAAATACTCCATGAATACACTATTCATCATGCTCATGAAGTAAGCAGCGCATTTGTTAGTCCAAAAGACATGACGGTGAACTCATAATGTCCATAACGGGTAGAGAATGCGTCTTAGGGATATCTTCGCACGGATCTTCAACTGGTGATATCTCGATCTCAAATCTATCTTGGAGAAGACTCGCTCTCTTCACTGGTCGAGCAGATCATCGATCCCGGGCAACGGTACTTGTTCTTAATAGTAACCTCATTAAGCGCTCAGAATCTACACACATTCTCATGCTTCCATCCTTTTTCTTGACGAACAAAACAGGTGCACCCCAAGGTGAAGAATTTGGTCGAATATACCTTTATCCTCCAATTCTTGAATCTGTTTCTTCAACTCCGGCTAACTCATTAGTCGGCATATGGTACGGTCTCTTGAAACTGGGGCGTGCCGGACTAGGTCAATCACAAACTCGACTTCCCTATCCGGTGGCATCCTCGGTAAATCCTCCGAAATACATCCAGGTATTCCTGCATCATCGTACTTCTTCTTGCACTTGAAGATGAGTGAGAACACATTCTCCTTCCGCAGGGGTTTCGGGGAAAAGTTTACTTCTACCTTGATCATTGGTGAGGGTTATGGATCGGGTAGCACAATTAATCGACCATTGTTCTTGGCTAACGGTTTCATGCCAAGAATTACATCCAATCCCGAGATTCCAACACTATTAAGTCCGCTAAGAACAGAACCCCATTTATGATTAACTCTATTCTCGGACACAAGGTCCTTGTTCTCATTTCCGCTCCAGGGGAGAGAACTATCATGGGTGTACTAAGAGAAACCATACCCAACCCATTCTTAACCACAAAATCCAAGGAAATAAAAGAATGGGAAGCTCCGGAATAAAAAAGAACTGAAGCTGGCACTGATTTTACAAGGAACATACCCAGGACGACATCCGTGCAGCCTGAGCTTCTTCGGCGGTGATGTGGTTCACACGCCCTTAACATAGTTTTCTCGCTTCTGAATCACGACCTTGATTCGACCTCCCAAGCATTTACATTAGCTGCAGCTTGAAGCTTCTTGGGGCAAGACTTGGCATAATGCCCTGTTTCTTGCAATAGAAACAGTCACCCATCGATGTAGTATTACTCTTCCGAGCTTGACCATCGTAGGAGGAGCGTGTCGCCGATGCTTGGGGCGGTTGACTTGGAAAGTTGGCGGTTAGCCGCCGCTGAAGTCGCTTGATTGAGGCTTGAAGTTGCCGGAGTGCGGCTTGAACGCCCAACCCGAGGTGGGTTACTACGGGCTTGGCAAAACCTCCGTGGTTAGCCTTTTGCGTGGCCATCCTTCTCTTCCGATTTTCCATCTCTACAAACTTGCACTCTGGCGAATGGCTTTGCTAACCAACCGATGAAAGTCTGCATAGTCACTTGATATCAATCGGATGTAAATATTGTCATTTAGACCCTCCAAATCTTTCTTGCTTGGCTTCATCGGTAGCCACATCCTCTCGTGCATAGCGCGCCAATTGATTGAACTTTTGCAGGTACTCATTCATTGTGCGGCTTCCTTGACGCAGAGCTCTGAATTCCTTCTTCTTCAGGGTAATGGTGCCAGATGGAATATGAGCCTCATGAAACTTCCGAACAAACTCATCCCATGCGATGGCTCCGAGGTTGGCATGAGAAGCAATCAAGGTATCCCACCACTCGGATGCAGGTCCATTAAGCTGGTGAGAAGCAAACAAGACCCTTTCTCGATCAGTGCATTGCAGAATATCTAACTTCTTGCCTATCGCGCGGAGCCAATCATCAGCATCCATTGGCTCGGCACTGCTTGAGAAGGTTGGAGGCCTTATCCTCAAAAATTCGACATCCGGTTTTGAGGAGCTTGAGCTGGTGGCTGAGGAGCTTGTTGAGCGGGGTTGTTGATAGCTTGAGCTAACAGCTGAATCAACTGATTTTGATTTGCCATCATTTGAGCCCAGTCGGGTCCAGTGCTTTGCGGAGGAGGAGGGATAGGGACAGATCGACTTCCTTGCGCTCCGGTGTTGTTGGCGTTGTCATTGACATTCCTCCTTGTGTTCACCATCCGCGATTCTTCTAGATTTAGAGGAAAGAAAGAGAGAGAACTAGGAGAAGGTCTATGTAACATTCCCACCACGAAACAAGAAACACAACAAAACTCAAGGAACAACCAACCATATTATTTTATTGAATATAACCTTGAGGTTGTTGACAAAGGAATAACAGCTCACAAGTATCGTTCTATAACTTTAAACTTAAACTATGGTTTCTATGGGTGGTGCTACTACTAGTAGGCTGGATTTTAATTTTCTTTGGGGTGGTCCTGAATGTAAGAACCTCATCTTCCAAGCGGTACTTAGCTAATTCTTCTTCGCTGCGCGGAGTCGCCAGCCATGAGGCTCAACTCCTTCAAGGTGTTTTGGTACACATAGTCCAAGGACTTGGTGTACTGCACCGCTGAACGAGCCGAGGATTACTCTCAAATTCTGCCGAGGAGAAGACGCCGAGCCGGCAGGTACTTGCTGGGAAGTATCGAATGTGGTGCGTTGAAGCTCTTGGCGCGATGTCCTCATCGCCGAATTGCTTCACGAGCTGCATCTTGGATTCCGTTGAAGAAGGTGTCGGGGTAGAGGAGCATCAAAGGTGTGACATGCTTCTTCATCTCCCACGTTGGCGAGATCAGCACTTCCACTCTCCAACGTTCTTGATCTCCATAGGTTCCCGAATATCCTTGGTACACGGGCGTGCCGTAACACCCAACTCTTGAAGGAGATCCCAAAGCGATCGGTTAGGTGTCCAGCTAGGATTCCATGGTCTGGTGTGGTAGGACGATCACCATCTACAATTTTGAAAAAGAAAAGGAGTTAGTCACCAATTATGCATATTATTTATATATATATATATATACATATTTTTTTAAAAGAATAGACGAGTGAAGGAATGAAGGAGGTAAGAGGTAGAAGGATTTTCAAAATGTTCTTACTATATATATATATATATATATATATTTGAAAATAAATCCTTAAGGTCATCCATTCTATTCTACCTACGGTCACGTCTTAGGGTCAACATGCTCTGATACCATCTCTGTCGGGACCCGGAGCAACAACTCCAGAACCCTCTGTGTTATTCGCACTATCCCAGGAAAAGCTAGTGCACACAGATTGAACAGTGATACATATCATGCATGATAACAAAACTTTATGATAAAGCAAAAGTACAGGCCTTATGGCCAAGATTACAATAAGGTGGCTTCATGGCCAAACATGAAATAAACAGCGGAAGGTAAATAAGAGGAGCAGCCCATCCTGCCTTCCCACAAGGCGAATTGACTGTAAGACGTGGCCTATTCGTCGCGATCCTCAACAACGTTAGTACAGGCAACAACCTAACACTAACCTAACCACGGGTATCCCACCCGGACCATCTTTCCAAAAGTTTCACAAATTTCCATAAACCAAATTTTATTAAAACCAAAATCTAATCCGTGAAAAACCATACTAAGCATGTCCTTGACCGTGGACACGGCTATCCGAGATAGTTTGTTACTCTGCAGAGGTGTACAACTTTACCCACAAGACATGTTCTCTGTTTTGCCACGGATTACACACTTCCTTAGGTGTGCGGCCGAGGAGATCATGATAAGGCTGTTCCAATGTTCCATTACCAAATTAGCTACGCCGCCACTAAGGTTTCACCACAACATGAATCCACATGTTGGAGCCCCTCTTGTGCCATGTGAGACTTCTCATGGCCTCACGCCACGCCACATTCAGCCTATAGCGAAACTAAAATGGAACTTCACAAATTACTTAACCAGATCTGTCCCATACCGGACTTGTGGTAGTACGGTGTGACTTTGTAATAGTAGTTCTGATCCGGTCCTTAATTTGACTTAGGCCTACCCGCATACCCCTTGTGCCTGGCAGTCAACATCGAGTCAACAAACTACGACGCATGCCAGCAAGCACCCACCACCATACCAATGCCTAAGTCTAAAACATGTTTTATCCATTTTATTTTATCAAAATTTTATAGACCTTCTTGACTCACCAAAGTCAAGAATAGATTTTATAAACCAACATTTCGTGTGAAACCAATCTTCCCACCTAAATTAATCTAAGCATGGCTAAGCAATTCTATAAAATGTTCTAGTTAATACTAATGTACCAACTAGGCTTTCATCTATGGTGACAAGGTATGTTCGTTCAAATTCGAGATTGGCCATACAAAGGGAATTGGGTGTAACTAAAGTTTTAAGCACATTTGAACTAATTTGAATAAAAGTATGCATGCATATTAATTTAAAAACAACATAAATAATTTAAATTACTGGGATCAACATGGTCAAAGGTGTAACTTGCCTTGCTCAAGTCTTGCTGCGATTCGTCAAGAAATACTCTCCGGATTCGTCGTAATCTATACGCAAAGAACCAAAAGAAAATCAAACAAAATTCAAATAAAATCCAAAAATTCAAAAAGAGTCCATAAATGGATAGTTTAGGATTTTAGAAAAATTTAGAAATTTGAACGAGTTAAATCGGAGTTAAAATGAAGAAGTTATGGCCTTCGGAAGTTCTCACGACCATGGCAAACGTGATCGGCGGAGCTACGACCACGTAGTCGACCTAACGACCCCATGGGAGGTTTACGACTACTCAGGGAAAATTACGACTACGCCACAGCATCAGTCTACGACACGACTGCGAGAACCTACGACTCGACTACCAGAGAACTTACGACTCGACTACACGAAAACTTACGACTCGACTACACGTAAAAACCTACGACTTCGACTACCAGAGAACTTACAACTCGACTACACAGAGAACTTACGACTCGACTACACAGAAAACCTATGACTCGACTACACGAAAACCTACGACTCGACTACACAGAGAACCTCGACTCGACTACCAGAGAACTTACGACTTCGACTACACAGAGAACTTACGACTACGACTACGAGAGAACTTACGACTCACGACTACACGAAAACTTACGACTCGAGGCGATACGACCACTCAAACAGTTAACACCTACCTATTCATTTACGACCACATAGTCGCCACGACTACTCAGCGGCCACGGCTACGCTTAAGACTTACGACTACGGATCTACGACCACGGAAGGGTGTTACCTTCGAAACCGGTTGGCCGCGGGTGGTCGGAGGAATCGGCAGAGTGGCCGAGACGGCGGATGGTCGAACAGGTTCGATTCACGAGTGGAGACGGTCGGTCGACGAAGAAGCGGCGCCGAGTCTTCGGCAACAACGGCTCCGTGGTGGCGTCGCTCGCGGAGGGAATGGTGGTCGCCGCGCTTGGGGATCACGGCGTCGTCGGCGAGGCGGAAGAGACCAGGCGGCGCCAATTCCTCGCCGGGCTTCGCACGCGCGACGAGCGAAGCACGGTCGGGGCCGATTCGGTTCAGGCGGAGGGGAAAGAGGTGGCGCGCATGAAGGCGAAGGAGGGATAACGAGCTCGGGAAGGAGCTTTATAGGGCAGGGACGGAGGTAAAGGGCTCGCGGAGTTAAGGACTTTAGAAACAATGCGCATAACGGCGAGAGGCTTTAAGCCGACAGAAAACGGACGGAGGTGGGGCGGTTACTAGCGCGCGAGCTTAAGGGCCAATAATGGCTTCGGTTCCCGGCCGAGGGAAGGAGTAACCGAAGCTTTTAAAGCTCGGATGGGGTGTTAATGGAGGCCGGCCGGTTGGGGAAGAAGGGAAGAAGGAAACTTCTAAATTTCTTTTTTTTTTAATTTCCAAAAGTAAATTCTCAAGAGTTAAACAAAACTTAGGGAGGGTTAAGAAAAGAAAAGAAAAAAAAATAAACTTTTTTTTGCTTTAATAAAATATTTTAAATACATTTTCTTGCTTTAGATTTTTAAATAAAATCCAGATAAATCCAAATAAACTCCAGAAAATCAATAGAAGGCAAAAAAAAATTTTTGGGATGTTACATTCAAGAACAAGGAACAAATAGTGAGAGACCATGTGGAGGTAACCCCATGTTTGTGATGAGTAATTGACACTTGTTCTGGATAGTTTGAGTTTGATTTGTATGTTTCGTGCCAAATCCTAGCATAGCACAGTCAGCTGCGGTCGGTCCTGGTCGAACATGGTCGGACGTACTTGGATGCGTGTTTTACTATTTCAACTGATAGCAGGGTTATTTTGTGCTTAAGTGCCTTCTACTGATGCAAATGTATGACTACAGTATTTCGAGCGGTGCTATGTGATGTTTTTTTTGTCTGTGATGGTTGCAGGACTTTGAGTCTAAGTCGTGGCGAGGCATGGGATGGCTGGACTAGGCACAGGCGGTGCTGAGGTCGAAGCGGTCAGGAGATGCCGAAGACAGCGAGGGTTCAAGGTGGATGCAAGGCTTGGACAGCAAGAAAACAGGAAGCTTCCCGGAAGGTGCAGGAGTGGCATTTTGGTAAAAATGCGCAAGGCTGCAAAGTGGAAGCGGATTCGGTTGGAGATAACGGGTAAAGTGCTGAGTTTGCTAGTATTAATGGGTAAAGCTAGATGTGAACCTGGTAGTTGAACACTATAAATAGAGAGGGTTAGGTTCCAGAAAATTTAGGGTTTTTTCTTTTCTCTGTTTTGGCGTGTGCTGTAACTAGGAGGGTTGGTTTTGGCAGTATCAGGGTCTTGTTTTCCTTTGGGTGCGTTGCACAGAATGTAAGATCTGGCATGGAATGGCTGTAGAACTCTTGTTAATGCAATCATTCATATCTTTGCATCCATTTCAAGTTCTATCTTTGAGCTGTTCTCTCTGTGATGAGATGGTCGTAGTTTCTTTGTTCTATCTTGTCCCTTTTGGGTCTCCAGTCGGCATATGTTGTCTGGTCTCTGGTTCTTGCAATTTTCCTGAGATTTGATTTTGCTCTGAACTGGGTATCTCCTCAAGGTCACTTGGCCAGCTTATACCTGAGAGCAAACATTTCAATCGTCGTTTTCTTCCCGAGTGACTAGCTGTTGCAGACTTCCTCTGTTTCTTTCTTTTCTAGGGTTTACTATTTTTGGAAGCAGAGGAATATCGTATTCTTGATTATCTCGGCAAAAAGTTTTTTAGCCTTGTGTTTTCTCCTCTGAGGTCATTTCCCTGTTGTGATCAAGAGTCCCATGATCAAAAGGCTTGACAATCATAAGCTAATTGGATTTGGGTCTCTTCTTCTGTTCTCATTTCAGCGTTTCAATGTTCTTCCTTTTAGTTTCAGTCAATCCCTTTTTGGTTTAATTCCTCTGTTTTGGTTCGACTTTGTCTCTTCGTTTTGACAGATTGCTCTCGCCCGGTAATCTGCTTCTCAGTTCTGCTGTTCATTTTTTAGAGTTTCAGTTCTTGCAGTCAAATGCTTTCTCTACTTTGTCTGCATTTTCTGCAGAGGTGTTCTTTCAATCTAAATTGTCACTTCCTGAGGTCGGTTTGCTATTTAGGTTGAAATTCTGATTCATTGACCTGAGAAGCACATCTTTCGTATGATCTTTTCTGTTTTTGCTTCAGTCTTGCAGTAGTTTCTATGTCTTCAGTTTTTCGGTTGCTTCTTATCCACAGTCTGTTTGTCGGCCTTCGGTAATAGAAAACTGAAACTGAAAGACTTTGTTCCCGGTCAAACCGGAAACACTCCGGTGATCCGACCGCTCTTCCTTTGGCGGTTAGACCGCTCGTTCCATTGCGGTCAGACCGACCGTGCGTTTCCGGTCAGACTGCTATCACTCTGGCGGTCAGACCGGCCTTAATACTTGCTTTCGGTTGTTGTTCTCTGATCTACTTCATGTTTCTTGTCTCGTTTTTCCTTTCTGTCTGTGCTCTTCTTCAGTTTTAGTGAGCTTTTGTCCTCTTGCTTCATAGCTTCTATAGCTATCGGAGAAGAAGATTGTATGGATACTTGGGGTGGTTTGAAGGCACCATTCACCCCCCTCTGTTGCCAGTTCGGTCCTACAGATAGATTGTGCAACCCGATCCATCACTCTCACCAATAATCAGGGAATGGAAGTGACCTTTGCACCAAGGATTTTTGTAGTAGAAGAGTGTATCTTTAATCAACTCCAAGGTCTAAAAGAGGTACTAGTCGTACGAGAATACCCATATGTGTTTCAAGAAGACTTATCCGGAATGCCACCAGATAGGGACATTTAATTCATGATTGACTTAGTCCCTGGCATGGCTCCTATTTCGAAGAAACTGTACCATATGCCAACTAATGAGTTAGATGAACTGAAGAAGCAAATTCAAGAACTTGAGGACAAAGATTGTGTCCAACCGACTTCATCACCTTGGTGTGCACCTGTTCTCTTTGTCAAGAAGAAAGATGGCAGTATGAGAATGTGTGTGGATTACAGAGCACTTAACAATGCCACCATCAAGAACAAGTATCCGCTACCCCGGATCGATGATCTCTTTGATCAGTTGAAAGAAGCAAGTGTTTTCTCTAAGATAGACCTGAGGTCAGGACACCAGTAGCTGAAAATTAAAGAAGAGAATATACCCAAGACCACCTTCACCAACCGTTACGACCAGTACGAATTCACTGTCATGTCCTCTGGGCTAACCAATACACTAGCCTACTTCATGAGTATGATGAACAAGGTGTTTATGGAGTACCTAGATAAATTCATAGTGATCTTCATTGATGATATTCTCATTTACTCCAAGAGTGAGAAAAAGCATGAAGACCACCTTAAAATAATCCTGGAGGGACTTAGAGAGGACCAACTTATGCCAAATTCAGTAAGTGTGAGTTTTAGCTAAGGGAGGTAGCTTTCTTGGTCATACCATGACATCTGAAGGCATTGTAGTAGATCCCTCTAAGGTTGAAGCAGTAATGGGTTGGAAGTAACCAAAGTTTGTAACTGAAGTCAAGAGTTTACCAGCAAGGACTTAGTTGCATTTTGATGTAAGAGGGCAAGGTGATAGCCTATGCATCACGTTAGTTGAGACCTCACGATTGCAACTACCCCACTGATGACTTAGAGTTAGCAGCGGTGGTTTATGTCTTGAAGATCTAACGGAATTATCTTATTGGTAACCGCTGTGAAGTTTACACAGATCATAAGAGCCTGAAGCACATTTTCACTGAGGCCATACTCAACCTAAGGTAGTGAAGATGGCTAGAGTTGATCAAGAATTATAACATTAGGATTCACTACCATCCAAGCAAGGCCAATGTTGTAACAGATGCATTAAGCAAAAAGACCTATGCAAACTGCACTATGGTAGAAGTAGTCTAGACACAACTTCAAGAAGGAGTTGCCTATCTTACCCTAAATCCGATAGACTAGAGTATTTTTTTCAATACCGGAGATTCAGCCCACCCTATCAGAACGGATCCGAAAAGCTCAAAAGGTAAATGAGGATATCCAGGAAATAAAGAAGAACATGAGAATAGGAAAAGCCACTAATTTCAGTGAGGATGAGCACGAAACTATTTGGTTCGAGGATCATATCTGTATGCCCAATAACAAAGAAATTAAGGATATGATTCTACACGAAGCTCATGAAACCCCTTACTCCATCCATCCAGATCGTACCAAGATAAAACATGACCCGAGAGAAAGATATTGGTGGGTCAACATGAAAAGAGAAATTATTGAGTATATTGATGCATGTGACACCTGTCAAAAAATCAAGGCAGACCATAAGAGACCTGCTGGACTTTTGCAACCATTGCCAATGCTAGATTGGAAGTGGGAAGAGATTGGTATAGATTTTATCACACTTTTTAGAACTCGGTCTAGTTATAACTCCATTTTGGTGTTGATAGATCGTTTGACTAAGGTAGCCCATTTTATACCAATCAAGATCACCTACTTCGGGGTAAATTAGTAGAACTATACATATACAAAATTGTATGCCTGCATGGAGTTTCCAAGAAGATAGTGTTATATCAAGAAAGTCAGTTTACCTCTCGCTTCTGGTAGAAGTTACATGAGGAATTTGGGAGCAAGCTCAATTTCAGCACTGCTTATCACTCTAGACCAATGGTCAGACAGAGTGAGTCAACCAAGTGTTTGAGGTCATGTTGAGAGCTTGTGCTTTGGATTTTGGAGATAGCTGGGATCACACCCTATCCTATGTTGAGTTTTCCTACAATAATAGTTACCAAGTCAGTCTCTAGATGCCACCTTTTGAAGCCTTGTACGGGAGGAAGTGTAGAACACCGCTGTCGTGGGATTGACCAGAAGAATCCCAAACCTAGACCTAGCCTGCTTTAAGACTCTAAAGAGAATGTGAGGAAAATCAAAAATAGATTGAAGATAGCCCAATCCCAACATAAGAGCTATACTGACAATTATCGTTGAGACTTGACCTTTGAAGTGGGTGACTTCGTTTACCTTAGAGTGTCCCCACTCAAAGGAGTTAACAAATTCCAAACCAAGGGGAAGCTTGCACCGAGGTTTGTGGGACCATTCCAGATCTTGAGCTACAGAGGAGAAGTCACTTACCACTTGGAGTTGACATCAACCTTGACAAGAGTACACAACGTCTTCCATGAGAGACCATGTGGAGGTGACCACATGCTTGTGATGAGTAATTGGCAAGTTTTCTGGAAAGTTTGAGTTTGGTTTGTGCGTTTCGTGCCATGATGGCATTTGTCTCAGTCGGGGTTGGTTAGTCGGACTTGAGGCGTATTCTTCTTCCCGTTTGAGCTTTTGGGTCATTCTATGCCTGAGTACGATTCATTAATGCTAATTGTGATTACATGTATCGAGCGGTGATATGTGATGTGTTTCTTGTCTGTAATGGCTGCAGGATATCGAGGCGGAGTCGTGGCGAGGCACGGGATGACCGGACTAGACGCATGCGGTGTCGAGGTCAAAGCGGTCGAGGTGTGCCGAAGACGACATGGACTCGAGGTGGTTGCGAGGCTTGAGCGGCAAGAAACGAGGAAGCTTCCCGGAAGGTGCACGAGGGGCATTTTGGTGAATACGCAAAGCTGCACTAAAGGAAGTGGATTGTGGACAAAGCACTAGAGTAGGGGGTAAAGAGTAAAGCTTAATGGGCAAAGCATGTGGTGAACCCATTAAGCAAGGATATAAATAGGTGCATGTCTCCTGGTTGTTGGCATGCTTGTGTGAGAGAAAATGGCTTTGGGTTGATGGCTTTAGTCTTTTCCTTTAGTTGTTGAAGTTTGGTGAGAAGTGCAGGAGGTTGTCTCCACTCTGTACGTGTGTTCTTGTGAGGAGAGGAAGTGCTCAAGGTGTGTGCATGTGTTCTTGAGAGAACCATGTAATGTAATCATTCCTCTTGCATTCAATCGCGTATGGGGACTCCTTTGTAATCATCTCTGGGCAATGAGAAGGATTATGTTGAGTGGATTTCATTTCTTGCACTCTCTGTTGGTTTTTGTTCTTCGTTCCGTCTTTGCTTGATTTCTTATATTTTTGTTTTTGTGTTGTCTCTTGCTGAGGAGTAGCAAAATGAGTTGTTGTGATCTAGGAGATGCTCCAAGGCTATTTGGCTAGTCACTCCTGAGAGCAAACCAATTTTAATCTCAGATTCTTTCTCTCAGCCTCCTCTGTTCTTGCAATTTCTAGGGTTTTGAGTCAGGGGATTCCTGGCCCTCTTGATTCTCTTCATAAGTTGGCTTGAAATTTTTCCTTGCTAGTCCTGACGCTATTACTAATCTTGTTGCAAAAGATCTTGAGCAAAGGATGGACGAGTCTTGAGAATTTTGGATTTTCCTTCTCTCTCCACTCCATTTTCAGATTTCAGGGAAAATCTTCAATTCCTGTTCTTAAGGTGGATTCTCTTGATTCTTTTGGTTCCTCTTACTATTTAGGTTGTCTCTTTGCTGTTCTGGACCAAAAAGATCAGGGGGAAACCTCGAATTAATCTGGTGTTTAAAGTCTGCAGAGTCTGCACTTTTGTTGTCTAATTTTCAGCCCTTGCTGTGCTCTGAATTCGATGGGCGGTTGACCGGTTTTATACCGACGGTTTGACCAGAGTTCTCTGGGCGGTCAGACCGGAGTAGTATGGGCGGTTAGACTAGACTCACTGGGCCAGTCAGACCGGTGTGGCCTGGGCGGTCTGACCGCCGGCTAGGGTGCGGTCAGACCGGCCTGAAGCCTGCGGTCTGACCGGCCCCCCTGTTTCGGCTGTGCAATTCTTGTCTAGTATTCATTTTATTTGCCCAGCTTTCTTCTCTGTTAGTAAAAGGTTCTAGTGAGCTTTTGAAATCTTTTTCATAGCTTCCATAGCTATTGAAGAGGAGTTTCGCTCTAGGATACTTTTGAGGGGCGGTTTTTAAAGTCGACGTTCACCCCCCTGTCGCCGATTTCGATCCAACAATTGGTATCAGAGCCGGTTAGCTCTTCCTCATAGGTCTTAAACCAGTCTCTAGAGCCATGGTGACAGACAAGTACTCGACCAAGCCCCCGATCTTCGATGGGATCGACTATCCCTTTTGGAAGAGTCGGATGGAGACCTACATCCAGGCTCAGGGCTACGCCATCTGGCGGAAGGTCAAGACCCGGTATGTTGTCCTGCCGATGAGAACATCAATGTGGCGAATATGCCCGATATTGAGGCGAATGTGAAGGCAAGGAACATCATAATTCAGGGTTTGAGCCGAAGCGAGTTTGATCGCATCTGTCATCTGACGTCGGCTTTCGACATCTGGGTGACCCTCGATGCATACCATGAGGGCACCACCCAGATCAAGACAGTTTGACAGGACCAGTTCAAGCGAGATTACAACAAGTTTGAAATGCTCGCTAGTGAGTCCCTCGATGAGTGCTTTGCGCGTTTTCACAAGATTTTGAGCAACCTCCGAGCGGTCGGTCTCACATATCCCGACTCGGACAATGCTCGACAGATGCTCGCTGCTCTCGACTTGCGTGTTTAGGAGATGAAGGTGACTACCATCAAGGACACCACCGATCTTTCGACCCTGACTCTTGATGCGTTGTACTCACGCCTCAAGACTCACGAGATTGACATAGTCTCTCATAGGTCGAAGTCGCACTCGATGGCCTTAGTCACTGATCCCAGTCTGGCTTCTGGACCTTCTTCGGATTCGCTTTGTGGGTTCTCTCTTGCTGCTCTCTGTGACATAACTGATGATCAGTTAGAGCAGCTTGCAGATGACCAGTTAGCGCTCCTACCGCTAGTGATCGAGGTCATTTGGCTCAATTCGTGGAGCCGGTCCGATTCGTTCGGGCTTACCTCAACGTGGACTAGGGGAGACCGGCAAGTCTTCGAACACCACGGTAAAAAGTGATCGTGTCAATTGTGGTTTGCTCTCTTGTGCTTCATTTTACATTCAAGCAATTTATTTCATTAGAATCACTTGATTGCTTGTGTGATTAGAGTAGCAAAACTTTGATCTAGACTAGAATTGTACTTGCTCTTAGGATAATTCATATTGTGCTAGTGATCACTTGAGCCATTGTAACTTGTTTTAGTTATTACATTGCTTACTTGTTTTAGGCAATCACTAAAGTTAAAATTGTTAGCTTAAATTAGAAGAAAATTTTTAAACCGCCTATTCACCCCCTTTAGTTGGCCTTCTCGATCTTACAAGTGGTATCAGAGCTTGGTCTCTCAATTTTAGACTTAGCCGTCTAGAGAAAAGGATGGCTAGCGAGGGATTTGCTATAGGAAAGGCACATTTCTTTGATGGCTCAAATTATGCGTATTGGAAAATTAGGATGCCAATTTATTTAAAGGCCATGAGTCCTCATATTTGGAAAATCGTAAATGAGGGTTACGTCATGTCTCTTGATCCATCGCACCCAACGGAACAAGACAGGCGTAACGCTTATTTAGACACCCAAGCCATGAATGCTCTCTTTGGAGCCTTAAACGCAGACGAGTTCAATAGGGTGAGCAATCTTGAGACGGCTCACGCTATTTGGACTACCCTTTCCGAAATACATGAAGGGACGTCCACGGTTAAGAAGGCTAAATTGCATCGGCTTAGGATCAAATATGAGATATTCACAATGTTACCCCATGAGGGCATCAATGAGATGTACACAAGGCTCAACAACATTGTGAATGAGCTCAAGGGCCTAGGTACTAACCTTTCCGATCTTGATATTGTTCGAAAGATGCTTAGGGCCTTGCCGGGGAAATATGAGGTGTTGGTGACACTCTTCCTCAACTCACCGGAGTTGGCAAGAATGACACCAACTCAACTATTGGGCAACCTCATCACCAACGAGCTATACAAGAAGGACAAGGAGGAGCTCATGGAGCAATCCTCCTCCAAGAGTAAGAAAATCACGGCTTTCAAGGTTAAAGCGGTGGTGAGCGAGGAATCCGAAGATGATGAGGAGGATTCTGAAGAGGAGTTGACCCTTCTTGTGAGAAGGATGAAGAATTTCATAAGGAGGTGCTCAAACCGAAGCGCAAATCATGAGAAGAGCAAGAAAGGGCATTCCTACTCCAACAAGAAGTATAGCAACATTCGTTGCTATGAATGTGATGAGAAGGGGCACATTGCCTCTTAATGCCCCACAAGAAAGATGACAGGGAGAAGTCATCAAAGAAGAAGAGCTACAACGGCAAGAAGAAGCTATTCAAGAAGCTTCACAAGGAAGGCAAGAACGAAGCCCACATTAGCGAGTGGGATTCCGAGGCTGAGTACTCCGACTCTGACTCAAAGCGAGGATGAGTCTCCCAAGAAGAATGGGCTCGTGGGCATCGCTATTAAGGAGGCACCATCACTATTCTCCACTCCTACATGCCCATGGCTAAAGGAGAAAAGGTAAAATTGCTTAATGATGATGAGCCCTCGTATGATGATTTAATGGACATGTTAATTGAATTGAATGAATTTCTTGGAAAAGAAAAATCAAAGTTTAAGGTCTTGAAGAGAGATCACACATCTCTCCAAGAATCTTATGAGGAGCTAAAGTAGCTCATGATTTGCTTCTCCAATAAATCAAAAATCTAGTACTAGCATTGGAATTACATGTGATATTTTGAGTGAAATGCCTAGTATAAAGATATCAAAATCTAGCATGTCTATATCTTGTGATGATCTACTTGCCATGCCATGCTCATCTATTATTGATTCTAAAGATGCTTTAAATATTGCAAATGATTGTGTACTTGTTAAAGAAAATAAGAACTTAAAGGAACAAGTGCAAAAATTAAATAAGAGTTTAGAAAGAGCTTACAAAGGAAAGGCTACCTTGATAAATTGCTAAGTGATCAAAGATGCTCTTTTAATAAGGAAGGACTTGGGTTTATTCCTAAAAGGGGTAAGAAACCGGCATACAAGCCTCCAAGGTTTGTAAAAGAAAATAGAAAATATTGCACTAAATGCCGGAATGTAGGACATATGCAAAATGATTGCTCTAAAAATAAGATACATTCCATTGGTTTATATGATTCATGCTATATGCTCAAGCACTACAAGAAGAACATATATGTAGCAACGCTTATCTTGCAACGAAGAATATATGCGTTGAGAGAGTCCAGAGTCCATTGGTCGGCAACGCATGAAGTCAGTTCGGCCCCACGCCCCCACTACACCTACACCTCGCCGCATCGATCAGTTTGACCCACCTCATCTAGTACTCCGCGTAAGCAACTGGTGGTTCCCCCGTCTCTTCGCACCCCCGCTCTCTGGCCTCGACGTCTTCTCTTCCCCATCCCCTTCCTCTTTCTATTGCAGCGACGGCTCGCGTCAGGGCATGGCAGCAGCGATGGCTCATGACTAGGCGGTGGCGCTATGGTGAACATGTAAGATGGATTCCTCCCCTCATCTCTCCCTTTCTGTTGTTAGATGGATTCCTCTAGATCTCACATGTTAATTATGGATTTAGTTTTTCTTTCTCCCAGCATGTGTATACCTTGTATTTGCATTTGATTTCTTTTTTTATTAAGATTGATTAAACCAAGTTTGAGATATCATCTAGATCTCATGTGTTGTGGATTTAGGTTTTATATCTAATCGTGTGTTCTTAAGATGGATTAAGCCAAGGTTGTGCCTTTACCGCTCATAAGGAGGTCCAGATGTCTAGACAACGTATTGGTTGATTGGATTACATGATTGTCGATGTTAGTTGTTATGGTACGTTTAGCTGCCAAAGTTCCAATTGAACAATTAATTTTCCCCAATTTGTGTAGATATAGCACTAGTGACTGAAGAACAAGTAAAGTGCTAACTCGACGAGATAGGACACATAATACTAGTCATTCACTTTTAAGTACTGAATATTGCTGCTCCAGTTTATTGGAAATTTAATTGTTAAAACAAACATACTTATGTTCTACTTTTTGTATTAGACACATTTAGAATATTGGTACAAAAGTATTCCTTAGCAGTGTAAAGAATTAGAAAACTTGACCTTTAATACTTTATATTTTAGATATTTGAACTAATTAGGCTACAAATTTTCTTCTGCCACAATAATGGTTTGACAATAGCACTTGGTGGAGTAATGTTTAGGTATCATGGCTAATTATGATCTCTCCTAATTCTCTCTACATATGTAATCAGCCTGATTGTCGCGTCGCATTTATACTATGCAAGGATCCTATATAAATGTCAGCAGATTTGTAGAGAGTTTGATGTGCTTGAACTAAACAAGGTTTCTCTCATATGCCATTCAAGTTTTGGTAATACCATTGTCGAAAAGGAAAATCAAAGTGTGATTTTGTTTTGAAACCAATATCTGAGTTCATCTCACAATAAATGCCAAATTGAGGAAAAGAAACTTACCACTATACTATAGTCAAACATGAGTTAGAAGAGATATAGAGGAACAACTGTAGATCCTACTACAGGTTCTCATCATGAAACTTAGTAACTCGGTGAAGGTTAGTTTCTCATGGATTTTGTCTTACCCACTTTTTTACTTATTGTTTATTGCCTTGACTCCAACAATTATTATTTATGGCAAGAAATTTGGAATGGAGCCTTACTACAATGACAACTTCCTCATCACGATGTGTATCTTTTTATCATTGGTCTGGATGCATGAACATGATTTTAAGATGTGTAATCTTGTAGTCTTGCAAATTCTTGCTATTTTGTAAATTTTGATGGGTGTCACCTCAGCCTTGTTGGGCTTTTAAATTGTAGCTGAATAATGTAGTACCTCTTGTATGCCCTTATGTTGTATTAAACTAGGTCTATCACATTGTCACATTCTAGTTATTGGCGGCAAGAATCTGCATGGCAGTTCACTCTATCTTGGTCTTGTCATACATGCATGCTCAAACACTTCTTTAATGGAGAATGCTGGTCTATTAGTATTGGTGCCATGTGTGTTATCTGGTTGATCAACAAATATATATATATATATATATATATATATATATATATATATATATATATATATATATATATATATATATATATATATATATATATATATATATATATATATATATATATATATATATATATATATATATATATATATATATATATATATATATACACACACACACGCATATATTGTTAAATAGTGCAAATTATAAGTTGGTATGCTATTAGTTATGGAGAGCAAGATCCACTGCATAAGGATCTTGTGCTTGTCATTGAGGCACATGTCATGTGAATAACATCTCAATCTCATTATCTCGAGCAAATCTATTGATCTTGTACAAGGGTCAATAGCAGTATATAGTGACCCTCAAGTGAAGAATTTAGCATGGTTGATCAATTGAATTGTGTAACGGTATGATTGAATGGGCATGATTTTCAAACCAGATTTGTGTCAAAAATATTTAGTTATTCTTTTCCATTACAGAGGGAGCAAACTACTAATGCTGAGCAGCCACACTACAAATATTATTCTACTGAAGATAAGGTTAGTGCACATAACTTAACATGGATGAAAAGCAATTCATTATGTTTGTATTATTTGTAGATACCAATGCTACATCTATTGCTTTTAAATCTCCTGACTTATGTGTCATTCTAGAACAAACAGATTTTAGTACATCTTGACATTATATAACATGCAAATTCATGTTATGAAGTTTATCAGTGTCATTTCTTTTGTTATGAAGTTTATCCTAAATGTCGCATTAACATACTCCAATTTTCATTGTAGATCGAGAAGATAAATGGATGAGATAGACTGAATATGAGAATGGAGGGTCGACGGTGGTGGCATTCTATAGGACTTCTTTGTGTTTTATATTTTATTCCCATATGAACATGTGTTCTGAACAAAAAATTATTCCATGGATTACGTGGATGGTACTTATTGTAATGCAAAAATTGCTTTTAATATATGGCTTACTGTTGTTATTTCTCGTGTGAGATGGTCTCTAATTTCCCAATTAAATTGCATATGCATTATCTCTTTATTTGGCTCCAAATTGAAATAATTTCCAATATTGTTTATTGATGGTTTATTCCTAGCTACGCATATAGGCGTTGCAGCAATCCAAATCTATATGTTGCTACGAACTATAGAAGTCATTTGTCCGCGATTGGTACAAACACATATAAGCGTTGCCATAGCCCATTAATATCCGTTGCAACTTTGCAACGGTTATTTGTAGGTGTTACCAATGCATATATAAGTGTTGCAACAAACCCTTGCAACGCCACTTCTGGCAACGCGTAATAAATGCGTTGGTATAGACCCCACCAACGCATATATGGACTTTTAGCAACGCATATATGCGTTGCCAAAGGGGGGGTCATCTTGTAGTGAAGCAAATTACAAATGGAAATGTTGTTGCTCATTTTATTGGCACCTCAATTTTGGGTGCTAAAAAGAAATCCATTTGGGTGCCCAAAACCTTGGTTACTAACCTCCAAGGACCCAAACAAATTTGGGTACCTAAAAGAGCTTGATTTTCTTTTGTAGGTGAATTACAAAACCGGTGGAAGGCATTGGGTGTTGGATAGTGGATGTACTCAACACATGGCTGGAGACCGGAAAATGTTTACCACCTTTGAGAGCAGAAGCAATGACAAAATCACCTTTGGAGACAATAGCAAAGGAAAGGTACTTGGTTTGGGTAAAATTGCTATCTCAAACGATCTTTCCATTTCTAATGTATCCTCGGTAGAAACTTTAAATTTCAATTTGGTATCCGTTGCTCAATTGTGTGATCTAGGCTTAATTTGCTCTTTCTCTAAAGAAAATGTAATCATTTCAAAAGAAAATAATAATGCATTTGTTTTCAAAGGTTTTAGATTTGGAAATCTCTATCTAGTAGATTTTACTTCAAAGGAGTCTTGTTTAAAAACTTATTTAATTGCAAAAACTTCTTTGGGTTGGTTATGGCCTAGAAGGCTAGGTCATGTGGGTATGGTTCAACTCAAAAAGTTTTTTAAACATGACTTAGTTGTTGACTTGAAAGATGTGAAGTTTGAGAAAAATCGACTTTGTAGTGCTTGTCAAGCCGGGAAACAAGTCGCTAATTCTCACCCTTCCAAAAGTATCATGTCAACTTCTCGGCCATTAGAGCTCTTACATATGAATTTGTTTGGGCCAACAACCTATAAGAGCATTGGGGAAATAGCTATTGTTTAGTCATTGTGGATGATTACTCTAGATATACATGGGTATTCTTCCTAAATGATAAAAGCGAAACCTCTGGGATTTTCAAAAGTTTTGCAAAAAGGGCCCAAAATGAATTTGATTTTAAAATAAAGAAAATTAGGAGTGACAATGGTTCCGAGTTCAAGAACACTAAAATTGAAGATTTTTGTGATGAACTCGGAATAAAGCGTGAACTTTCCACAACCTACACTCTGGAGCAAAATGGAGTTGTAGAAAGGAAAAATCGTACATTAATTGAAATGGCTAGGACAATGCTTGATGAATATAATACTTCCGATAAATTTTGGGCGGAAGCTATTAACACCGCTTGTCATACCATAAATCGCCTTTATTTGCATCGCCTTTTGAAAAACACTTCCTATGAGCTTCTCATTGGAAGAAAACCGAATATTTCCTACTTTAGAGTATTTGGTTGCAAATGCTATATCTTAAGAAAGGGTGTTCGGCTCTATAAAATTCTCAAAAATTCTATAAAATTTAGGGAAGCTTGGGAAGAACAATATAAACTCTTTTTGGCTTTAATAAAATATTTAAAATACATTTTCTTGGTTTAGGCTTTGAAATAAAATCCAAATAATTCCCAGAAAAGTAAATAAAAGGCAAATAAAATTTTGGGATGTTACACCATCCCTTACCTCCCGCTCTCTCTTTTCTCTCCCCACCTCGCCATCATCTGAGTATGTCCCGATTCCTTTGCTTGTTCCATTTTGCACCGCGAGTCCAAAGGAATAAACCTCCGCTGGTTGCGACTTGTGTGATCCCACAACCAATTTCCATACCTATTCACCTTATCTCCCCTAAATCGCCTTACCCGATTTGGCACTTCTATTATTCCGGCAAGAGATAAACGTGCCGGTAAACCCTCCTCGAGGCTATAAATAGCCCTCAGAGCCTCCTCGCTTCCTCACACACCAAAGCCATCACTCCCTCTCACCTCTTGAGCCCCCAAGTCTCTCCGTGCCATGTGCCGCTTGTTCAAGCTCGCCAGCGAGGAATTCCCACTGCTCTCGACCTCGTCTTGCACCGTCGTCGATGCCAAGAGCTCCACCATGCTATCGTCGACCTCGTTCGCCTCTTCGCCGTGCTCCTCCACCCTCGGAACCTGGTACCATCGTAAGCCAAGCCCCGCTACCACTTATCTCACCGCCTGTCACGTTCATCGATTCCTATGCCTCGCTCCTAGGTGAGATCATATCCCCTCGCTCCCCTCCTGCTTTTGCACTGCTTGCTGTTTGCCATCGACCACCCCACCGCTGGTGACCATGGGGTTCCATGTGCCACCTCCCACCACCGGTGCCACATCAGTGCACTGGTGCACGTGGCAGCCAACGTGGTGGCCACATGGCGCCATGTGTGTGCCATGCCAGTCCCCCGCACCACCTTAGTCTGCACCTGGTCCACCATGTATCGGGCTTATTCCATGGATCTGGTCTATGGACCTGGGCCTATATGCCAGTCTTTGTAGTATATTTCTTTAAGAAAATTAATTCGACCGAAATTCATAATTCCTGCTGACATCATGGTGACATATTAATCATGATCTTTCCCATAGAAAATTAATTTGGCCAAAAAACCAAAATTCCTGTTGATGTCATAATTATCTTTTCCTTTAAAAAATAGTTCCATAAATTCTATTTATCAATGCTTTCTCATTTTCTTAGGATTAAAACTTCTGAGAGCCATTATCCTTCGTCCTAGCTCCGATTGAGCCTATTCAAATTTCGAAATTCATCAAAAATCACAAGCTGCCATTTATGCTATTCTTTCAATTTTTTGGAGTTTATTTGAATTTTATTTGAGTTTAGCTTGTTTAGTTATTTTCACGTGTAGACTGGGATGATTCTGAGGAGTTCTACTTCGACGACTCTCATCAATCCACAGAGCAAGATAAGTTACACAGCTTTACCATGTTGATCCTAGTTTGTAAATAAAATTATGTTGTTTTAAATTATTCTGCATGCATATGTTTTTTCAGTGTATTTTAATTTAATTTTGAACTTAGTTATTGCCTACTTGTTAGTACCCTTTTTCACATTGATTCCTAGATACCTTGTCATCCTAGAACAAAACTGTAGTTAGTGCACTACTATGGGTTGGAGAACTTTCGTAGCAAATGCTTAGACATGCCTAGAAATAATTTTAGGCTTGGGATAACTTTTCACATGAAATGACATCTTTTAAAATGTATTATTTACTTTGGAGAGTAAAGAAGGTATAGGCAATGTTTCAAAATAAAAACATAAAAACTTGGTTTAGAATTAGGTAAATGGTTAAATGGTGGGTACTTGCTGGTTAGATGGTGGGTACTTGCTGGCATACATTGTGCTTGGTGGCTCAACGTGGGCGCTAGGCACAAGGGGTATGTGGAAAGTCAGCTTAAGTCAATTAAAAACCAGTTTGTGAGCTATTGCTATAAAGCCCTATCGTATTATCACAAGGCTAGTATGGGACAGTCCTGGCTAATTAATTTCCAGGTTCCAACCTAAAGTCTCGCTGTACGTTGAATGTGAGCATGGTGTAGGCTGCGAGAAGTTTCACACGGTATAAGAGGGGGCCACGATCTAGTGGATTCTTTATTGGGGTGAAATCTTAGCGGAGGCGTGGCTAGATTGATGGCTTTGCATTGTAAATGCCTTGTTATGGTTACTCTTTTAATAAGGAAGGACTTGGGTTTATTCCTAAAAGTTGTATCACTTCTGCAGAGTGTATAAACTATGCTGGATAGTTGTGCCCACGATTATGGGCATACTAAGTAAAGTTTTTTACGGATTAGACTTTATTTTTAAAAAACTAATTTAAGTGAAAATTGTTGGAATCTTTTTGGAGAAATATGGTCCAAGTGGGATACCTGTGGTTAGGTTAGTGTCAGGTCAGTACCTGCATTATCTATACTAATTTGTTTAATTTACCGTTTCTACTTATTGTATTAAATTCATTAATTTACTATCTATTTACTTTATTTCTTTAAATTCTGCTTTACTCTCAAATAATCCTATATGCCTTCACTTGTTGCGCCTACATTAATAGTGCATTTTGTTGTATAACCTATGGAGTATATTTTTTGTGCTCACTCTTGCTTAATTTCGATTGTGGTAAGGATTAGGATGACTAGGTCACGTCTTATTGTCATTTACATGTGGGCAGGCTTATTGGGCTTCTTCTGCTTTGGCTTTATCTGCTGCTTATATTTAAATTTTGCTATGGGCTGTGGATGTAAACTTTGGCATTTAGGTCCATATTTAGTTAATCAATAAATGTCATTATGGTTGATATTTATCTTTGTTGTCCACTGCGCTAGCTGATCCTGGACTAGTGTGATTAACACAGAAGATCTGAAAGTGTTGCTCCCAGGTCCGACAAGGAGCATCCTAGATGCCACATGCGACCGGACCTACGCCAGCCTTCTGTCAGACCCGGATTTTTCAATCCAAAATCTACTGTGTGTATTGCACTGCACTATTCCTTGGATCAGTAGATAGTGTTCACAGATTACAGTTCTGAATATCAAAGTACATATCATGCGGAAGCGTAAATATAATAGTAGACTTACTTATGGGCCGATTAGGCCGAAATCATTAAATTGCAGCAGCGGAAGAACGAAGCACGCAAGTGGGACCTTCAGGATATGCCCACAGGCAGCCAACTGAAGGTTCGCGATCTAGCCCTTGACATCTTCATCTTCTCTGCCATCATGCCCAATCATGTTGCTGAGGCGTAGTGATTTGAATCCTGATTCTGGATTTGTTGTGAAAGCGAGTGTGAGCACAAACCACCGTGCTCCGCGAGCCAATACACAGAATGCAATTAAATAGTATGCATGCATCGCTTATCAAAGGAGAGGCTCAGGTTATTTTATTTGCCCAAAATCGCTTTTGGTAGCATTATTATTATTTACTCATAGTGTTATGGTTGCTACCTAAACTCCATACAACGATTGCCATAATTGACTTAATGCACCGAAAATACACTTTCTTTATTGGCTGCTGTCTAAGACTCCAAACAGTGAGTGACATCATTTAAATAGTCCAACGATCTTAATCTTTCTATATTGTTTGCTGTCTAAAACTCCAAACAGCGAATATCATCAATTATACAATCCACCAATCAATTGCTGCCTAAATTCCCAAACAGTGAGTATCATAATTTATATAATCCAGCGACATCATTTATCTAATATCCTGTAAATTATCCACCAGTATCTTTTGTATTCTAAATTTCTAACACTCCAATCCTTTTGTTATTGATCCACAACCATAATTTGATCTTCCCATAATCAATCTTATTTTTTCATTATCTATCTCTAACTAGTTCACTAGTATACCTCCACCAATGATATCAGTGATCAAGTCTACGATTCACTATTTTACATCCACCAAGAATATCATTGATCAAAGTTATACTCCAATAATTGTTATTATTTCTCCAAATTCCCAAATATTCAATTGACTCATCTAGTAGTCGATTCTATTAATCCCAATAGTGTCAACATCTTTCAAGAATTCATATTAGTTATCAATGTCGTAATCCAACAATTACCTTTGCACTCCCTAAATTCTTCAATCTCATTTAAATCATCTACCTAGCCTATATATTCATTTAAGCTCCACCAAAGTATTTACCCCAGAATCCACTTTATCGTGTCCTTTTTATGATCAACATGAATCTACCAATATCTTTATGTGTTCATCACAAACATCCATCTCCTTTACTCACGACTCTATTTATACCCCCTTGTATTTTATTTTGCAAGAATATAAGTGCCATTATTTGAAATATAATACACAGAACTTTTCTGAGACCTAGTAGTTTTGACTGAAGACGTAATGTGTAAGGGAATGAAATAATAATAGTGATCCAGATTCCATCCACCGTTACATGGTCTCTGCACCATATGCTAGACCTTCAGCGTTATAGCCGCTTACATTACCACTGGGACGACACCCAGGATAACTCAAATCAGGGCTTTCCACTGCCCTCCACTTTTTCCAACCCCAACCACAAAGTTTTTGAAATAGAACTATATATGGTTAAGTTCCTATGTCCGCCCTTGACCGTGGGCACGACTATTCGAATAGTTATGACTCTGCAGAGTTTGTATACTTTCACCACAAGAGACAATCAACTCGTTGCCCCACATGATTCCTTAGTCATGTGGTTGAGCAGACCATCACAGTAACCGTTCAAAGTACCTCGCCCTTTCCATCATTTCACCCTATAGGTCGCTCCCACTTGCGGTAGGTCCCATACGTTGTGCGGGATGTCCTCCTTCTGAACGTCTAGTAGCTGGCTACTCCCCCTGCTAGCCCGCCACAGCAGAACTTCACCCTCTACGAGTGTCCCATTCAAGCCGTCACCTAGACAGCCGCTTGCACGACCTCACCGCCTCCACCTGTGCGGATGACTTTCAGGGTCCGGTAAATTTACTAAGCCAAGTTGTACTTTACAGACTTGTGGTTGTACTGTTTTACACAGGAGGTCATAACAAGATTCAGTCCTTAGTGGTATCTAAGCAGTTCTACCACTACTCACTTTGTGCTTCCACCGCACCACATACATACCCTCGAACCATCCACCCAGATATTTCAAGCAAACTGGGGTTTTTAGGAACATAAAATAATCATGTCCAAATATATTCCAGTCATTCCCACTATGACTGTCCAAACCAATTTCTCATGATTAAAAATAGCAATGATGTTTGAGGCATTTTAGCGCCCTCGAGTATCTATGCAGTACTAAGCATGGCGTATACTTACGGACTTACTTTGAAAAGTTACAATTATAATTTTGCTAAGGCGACAAGGTTCACATGATCAAGTAATCCAAAGGAGGCGTAATATTATTCAAGGTAAACAATGGGCATATAACTAGAATATTAAATTAAACATGTATTTGCATATAAAATAACAGCATGCAATTTGATAATTTAAACCAAAGTAATTTACAGAAAATGTAGGTTCAACATGACCAAAGTATTGACTCGCCTTGGTCACAGGGGTCGAGGTCTTGATTTTCTTAAGCTTCTAGGGTGACTGCCTCGGCCTCTTCCTCTTGAGCCTCATACGCTAATTTATCGTGCATGAAATCCAAATAAAAAGAAAAGCAGCAAATCACTCAAGATATCACCAGAAATTCAAATGAACTCTAAAAATCATGGTTCTAGTTCCATTGAGTAGATCTTGAATGTAGATGAATTTAGAAATTTGTTTCACTCAATTTGGAGTTAAAATGTATAAGTTATGCTCATTTAAAGTTCTCAGTTTGATTTAATCCCAAACATTATCAAAATCCTGACAGGTGGGTCCCACTGGGTACTTTTAATTTATTCTCATTATTTTTATTTCCATGTGCTGTATCTATGACAGGTGGGACACACTTGCTTCTATTATTTGTTTTATTTCCATCCCAGGGTGCCACTGACATGTGGGGCCCTACTGTCAGTGGGTCGCTCAGGCTGCAGCCGCTGACAGGTGGGGCCCACCTGTCAGATGAAATTAAAAGAAAACTCCACCCGGCGCCGGAGGCTCGAACGCGGGTGGCCGGGGAGTGGGGGGAGAGAGAGCGTCGTTAACCAATCGAACCCAGGATGTTACTTGACAATATAGGGCGCGTAATTTATTTAAACCAAGGCTGCAGCACTGGGCCGGCCAGTACTTATATGATTGGGGTATGGCCCACATGTCCGTGAAGGTTTCATGTTTTTAATTATAACAATGGTGTTTATGATGATTATTACCCACTAACTAATTGTCATTAACATCTAATAATCATGTCTGAGTATTAAATACACTTACTCATATGCGAATTAGTTTTACATTAGTTTTAATTGAGTTTTCTTAATCCCTATCATTATTAGCAAAAAGGGTGGAAAATTCCTACAGTGCATTAGATTCGAACGCGGGTGCACGAGGTGGAAACGAGCAGCGCTAGCCACTCGGCTCTCGGGCCTTACCTGACCCAGGGGGGCGAAGCTTTGCTGTTGAGTATGGCGTGGGGAGGGGCTGAGGCAGAGGAACTCGGGCAGTGGCCGGGCGGCGGCGCCGGTGGCGAGGGGTGGCTAGAGGGGATCAAGTGGCGCCTAAAATGGAATCCCCGGGCGTTGGTGTAGCTCGTGGAGGCGTTGGCGGGGCTCAGGGACCGTCGGGGTGGGCCGGTGGTGAGCGGCGGCGGTGAGCTCGGGGAGGCGTGCAGTGACGGCGAGGTACGGGCACTGTGGAGCTCAGAGGAGATCGGGAATATCTTCACGACTCCCCGAGGATGGTTCGGTAAGGAGGAATTGAGCTTATTCGGCTTGAATCACCGGTGAGCTCGATGACCGGCCGCGGGGAAGAAGATGCGCCGGCGAGCCTGTGGGGGCACGGAAGTTCAATTGCTTGCTTGTAGAGGGAGAATGGGGCGTGGGAAGGGCTATGGTGGCCTCGGCTCTTATAGTGGCAGAGGGAGCGGGAAGCGCGAAGGACCGGGCGGCGGAGGGAGGTCCGGGCGGCGGGGTGGATCCGCGGGGCTTTGCCCGGCACGGGGCTCGGCGTGTGAGGGCACGGGGCTCGTCGCGGCACGGAGGGTGACGGCGGCGGCGGCAGACGGACGGGCTGGCGAGAGGCGATGCGTGCGGGAAAAGAGGGAAGGAGAGAAAAGAGAAGAAGGCGCGGGCGCGGGTGGGAGAGAAGAAGGAGCGGCCGGGGGGCACTCGGGCCCGCTGCGCAGAGGGAGAGGCGCAGTGGAGGCGGGGCCACACGCCAATGAGGAGGCGTGGGTGGGTCGGGCGGCGGTGGAAAAGGAGGCGCGCGCCGGGGGGGTCGAGCTGGGCCACGTGGCCATCACACGCAGAGCGCAGGAGAGAAGCTGGGCCGGGCCGGCCTGACTACCCTCTTCCTCTATATATATATATATATATATATATATATATATATATATATATATATATATATATATATATATATATATATATGTATGTATGTATGTATGTATGTATGTATGTATGTATGTATGTATGTATATTTTTCTTGTTCCTATTCAATTGTTTATTTACATAGGTATATTTCCTTTTATGGCCATTATTTTCCAAAGATGACATTTTATATTCTAAATCAAATTTCTCCCTTCCTTTTTTTTGATCATCTTTTCAGATTCAAATTTTAAATTTCATTTCCTATTATTAGCATATTCCTTTTTATGACTTCACTAGTATTAATTTCTTTCCAATACCTCAAATTTTCTTGGAACCTCAACCATATATTCAGAGAAATTACCATAAACTCCAAATTTAAATAAAATATATTGCAAACATAATTCAAAAGCTTTATATTTTCAGATTTAAAATTTTGGGATGTTACACCTTCGGAAGAGGCCATGTTAATCCCGTCACCACAAAAGAAGCTCAGGAAGTCCCGGACGTCGTACTGGTATGTTCCTTGTGAACTCAGTACCAGCTACCATATTGTTTGATTCTAGAACTTTGTATTCGTTTGTTTCCAATGATTTCGTCAAGAGGCACCACATGCCCATCTTTTTGCTCAAAAAAACCTTTAATAGTTCAATCATATGGAGGCGATATCAAAGCTCATCTAGTCATTTCATAGACCAGGATTCAGATTAAAGAAGTAGAATTCCTAGCCAACTTAATAGTATTGAATTCCCAAGTCCTAGATGTGATCTTAGATATGGATTGATTATCCCAACACCAAGGTCTGATCAATTGTGCCCTCAGACTAGTGACCCTAGCCAACGCCCAAGGAATTCCAATAGAAATCACAGCCAACCCTTCACCTCAAAAGACCCTGGTAGTGAACAACATGAAGTGTGTTGGAGTATAAGAAGTGTCCATTGTAAGGGAATACCCCGATGTCTTCTTTGGAGAATTACCCAGCATGCCGCCAGACAGAGATTTTGAATTTGTCATAGAATTAGCACCTGGCACCACACCTATATCCAAAAGGCCGTATTACATGACCGCCAACGAACTGGAAGAGCTAAAAAAATAGATATAGGAGCTTCAAGATAAAGGATATGTGAGACCAAGCTCATCTCCATGGAGATCACCAGTGCTATTTGTCAAGAGGAAGGACAATAGCATGAGAATGTGTGTGGATTATCATGCCCTCAATAAGGTCACCATCAAAAACATGTATCCACTTTCCAAGATAGATGATCTGTTTGATCAAGTCAAGGGAGCATGTGTGTTCTCCAAGATTGATCTGCGATCAAGATACCATAAGCTAACAATTAGACCATAGGATATCCCCAAAACAACCTTCTCAACCAGATATGGATTATTTGAGTTTACCGTCATATCATTTGGACTGAATAATATCCTGGCATATTTTATGAACTTGATGAACAAAACATTCATGGAATACCTAGACAAGTTCGTTGTCATTTTCATTGACGACATCCTCATTTACGCCAAGACTGTGGAAGAACATGAAGAACACCTGAGATTAATTTTAGAGAAACTCAAGGAGCATAAGCTTTATGCTAAGTTTAGTAAGTGTGAATTTTGGCTAAAGGAAGTCCCTTTCATAGGATACGTTATGTCTACAAGAGGAGTTGCTGTAGACCCATCCAAGGTAGAAGTGTTTTTCATTGGAAGCAGCCATCTTCCATAACCAGAGTTAGAAGCTTTCTTGGATTAGCCAGTTACTACCGATGATTCATTGAAAGATTCTCTAATATAGCTAGACCACTCATCCAACTCCTCAAGAAGGAAAAAAGTTTGCTTGGGCTGAGAATTGTGAACAAAGTTTTTAGGACTTAAAGAAGAGATTAACTTCTGCCCTAGTGCTAGTATTTTCTAGATATCAAGAAGGATTTTGATATTTATTCTGATGCATCTAGATAAGGACTCAGAGCATATTGATTACACTTCTAGGCAGCTAAGGCCATACGAAGATAATTACCTAACTCATGATTTGGAGTTAGCATCAGTGATTCATGCCCTGAAGTTATGAAGGCATTACCTTATTGACAATCACTACGAGATCTATACCGATCATAAGAGTCTGAAGTACATATTTACCCAACCAGATTTTAATCTAAGGCAAAGAATATGGTTGGTATTAATCAATGATTATGATCTCGATGTACACTACCATCCCGAAAAATCCACTGTGATAGCAGTGACGCCTTGAGTAGAAAAAGCCTATCGCTGTACCACCCTCGTTAGAGACTACCCACCAGACCTTCATGAGAAATTTAGATGACTCAACCTACAAATCATAGACCAAGGCTATATCGCCATGATAAAAGTTCAACCTTCATTAGAAACCCAAATTAGAGAAGCCTACAAAGTTGATGAAGATTTCATAAAGACCAAGGAGGACATAAAGAAAGGCCATGCTTTAGAATTCACCATATATGAAAAAGACACCATGTGGTTCGAAAAACGTATTTGTGTGCCCAACAACCAGGACATTAAGACCTTGATTCTCAAAGAAGCGTATGAGTCCGCTTATACGATTCACCCTGGAGGTACCAAGATGTACCAGGATCCAAACGAAAGATACTGGTGGCCTAGAATAAAAAGGAGGTGGCCGAGAACGTAGCCATGTGCACTGTTTGCTATCAAGTTAAGGCCAAACACCAAAGACCCGCTAGACTATTCCAACCATTAGGAGTTCCAAAATGAAAATGGGAGGAGGTAGGTACAGATTTTATCATGAATCTACCCAAGACAAAGACAGAATACGATTCCATATGGGTTATAGTAGATAGGCTAAACAAAGTCACCCACTTCATCCCTATTAAGACCAATTATAAAGGAGATGCCCCCGTTAAGACCAATTATAAAGGAGATGCTCCGGCCCATGACCCAATACACTTATTTAGCAATTCCCAACATCCCACGTCATATGAAGATGCTGATTAGTTAGTGTTTAGTCCAACTGGCATACATGCCAACTATGTATTGTGGCTAACGGCCGCAGTTTGAGTTAGAGGTGGCCAAATGGGTCGGGCTAACCATGTCGGTCCGAAGTATGGTACTGTTAGCTTGACCTAGGCATGGCCCAAGACTAAATAGGCCATGCTAGTCTGGCCCGATGCGGCATGCCCTGCTTGGGTTGAGACCTTGGCTCAACGGGTCGGCTCAGCCCGACACGCAGAATATCGTGTCTAGCTTAGTACGACCTAAGCACATCCCAACCAGTTTAGGCGCTGTCTAGTGTCTACTCTCCACATCTCTAGCATCTCCTCTCCATTCTCCAACTCTTACACTACCCCATTCCTATCTCACTCATCCCCCAGTCTTCTCGTCTCTCTGCTCCATTCTCCAACTTAGCGAGCAAGCAAGGCAGTGGTGATGTGCTCGGAAAACGAGGTAGTGATGGTGTTGACTATCAAGTGCCATCAACCTAGGAGGAGGTGATGCAGATGTTGGTGAGCACCAATGAGCTCAGATTGAGCGACTGGGCGGCCGGAGGGGCGGGATATGCCAAGGGCTGTCGGATCCAATGTCATCTTCGTCATCAACCATTGGATCCCATAGATCTGGTGGCACTGAACTCAGATTCGATGAGATCCAGTGGCATGCTCAAGCTCCCTCTCTTTGGTCATCTTCCTCAGATCTAGTACATGCTCCCACTCCCCCTCCTCTCCCATTGTCGGCCAGCTCGCTCGCCACCGTGTTGGTCGAGATGGGCTAAACGGGCCTACTATGGCCTATCGGGCCTACTTTGGTCATCTGGTTTGAGTACCACGAACTACCATGAACTACAAATCAAGTGTGTTTATTTGTGATTTTTTGGAGTTTATGTAATATCCTGATTTTCATAGCCTTTTTGAAGCTTTTAAAATAAAATTCACCATTTTGATTTTTCTGGAATTAATTAAAGCTTAATTGGAATTTTCATTAATTAAAAAGATTTAATATGATTAAATTAAACATTAACATTTACCAAAAGTATTTTAATTGTGTTCCTTGTGTCACAAGGAATTTTTTTTGTATTTTCTTGGATTTTTCGGAGTTTGTTTGAGCTCAATTTTAAATTTCAAAAAACAAAAAGAGAGAGGAGAGAGAATGAATTGTGCCGCACGGGCACTGTTCACTCATCTTCCCCAGCGAGCGCGCAGAAGCTCGATCCATCCTGTGCGTGTACGTTTTCCTTCCTTTTCCTCTCTCTTCATAACTTTCAATCCGGACCTTATTTCAATGTCCTCCCAAAAAGAAAGTTGTGCCAAATCACGCAAGGAATCCATCCCAATTACCTCTTTCCATTTTGTTTATCTGTTTGCCTTTTATCTCCGATTTTCTGAAACGGACTCTAAATCAAAATCCGCGAATTGGAGCCGGTTTCTACCTCTTCCAAGCCTATAAATACGACCCCTTGACCCCTCTAAACCCATCCCAAGCTGTGGCAAGTCCCCTCAAAGGTCAGGACGCCGTCGGCATCGAGGCCCTTCGGTCCCGAATTTGCTCGTCGCGTCTCGAGCTATTCGGTGAGTTTTTCTGTGATCCTTTCGCGTCACATTGTGCCATAATATGCCATCTACCTTCTTGCCAAGTTAATTTGGTTTTGGTGCAGCCAATCTCTCGGAATCGAGTTTTCCCCAATCTAGGTCAAGAGCGCTTCCCGACGTCGATTCGTCGCCTCCGGTAAGCTTTAGCCCTTGCCGTAATTTTTCTTAGACTTGCCTCGTCGCATTCTATGCCGTGCTCACTTCCTTTTCCCCGAAAAACCTCCACAAATTTTTGCCTCCGAATCTCACTATGGCCGTCAATGGCATCTCGTGTCCCCATCTATCCGGTCGTGTTTTCCCCAATCCGTTCGCGTCACATTGTGCCAAACCATCCCAGGTAACTACCCTCCAAATGGTTTAGATTTCGTTCACCGAGCACCAAGATATCAAGATTTTGCTTTTTCCTTCCTGACGTCGTTCAAACGTCGTTTGCGTCGTCTTCGGTGGGTTTCTGTCTGAGCCGACAATTTTCCTAGCTTCGCCAAGCCGCGTTCTAGCCTGTGCTCACCCTACTTCTCCATGTTTTATGCCCAGTTTTTATTCCTCTCTCCTAACCATGTCGTTGTAGCCGCCTGTGCCGTCATCGTTCTCCGTTTGGTGTGCCGTCGCTTCCTATGTGTGCCTTAGGTCCCTAGCAACCCATTTTGCTAGTTAGATTCACCACCAATGCCTCCTCTCGCCGACGCTAGCCTTCTCTCCAAAAGTGCTGCTCTCGGGTAAACAATAACTTTTGCTATTTTCCAGCATTTTCTCGTCCGACAAACTTTAGATTGCTTGTTCTCCTTCATCCGAACTCCGATTGACCCGATTCTTTATCCTAAATTCATCTAAAATTGAGCTCTATCTTTTGGTTCTGGTTTTGTAGTTTTTGGAGTTCATTTGAATTTTATTTGAATTTGTTTTGTTTGTTTTGTCGTTTCGCGCGTAGAACGTGATGTCGCCGAAGAGTTTGTCGAACCGCAGCAAGAGGGACCAACCGGTGCACAAGAAGGCAAGTCTCCTTTGATCATCTTGAACCTATGATTTTGAAATATTTTAATTATTTTAAATTATGTGCATTGCTATTTACATACAAGATTAGTTCAAATCCTAAGGTATTAGTTACCCCAACTTTGTTATGCCCTCAGTTGAAATTGAATGCCATGTACCCTTGTCTCCTTTGGATTTCCTTTGGCTCTTTAATGAGATTATTATATTCAGTTGTGAATAATAGATTGGTAGTATAATGCTTAGTCATGCTAATTAATACCTTTGAATATTGAAAATGGGAAATTGTGATTTATTATAGTAACCTTGTGTTTATAACTTTAGTGGTGATTGGAGTTGCCACTGACCTTTTAAAATAAAATAAAATGTGGAAATTGGTTTAGATTAGGGTGGATGGTTGGTTTGGGTTGGTGTGGCAAGCACGAGATTTTGTAAAGTGTATGTTCCACCCTAGTCAACTAAGGACCGACGCTTGTGTTTGTCCGCATCGAGCACTACCGTACAACCCTAAGTCTATATGGGTACGACCTAGCTGATTAACTCATGATAGTCTAGTTTAGGTGCCACCAGTGGAAAGTGGGTGCCAGGGAGTTACTGGTTATTCACAGTGAGGGACAGGGATTTACTGTACTCATATGGCGCAAGAGGGGGCTTCGGATTGGGCAGATTTAACCCTTCTGCGGTGAAACCTCAGCGGGTGGTATCTAGCTAGTCTAGAGTGAGGTAAAAGCTTTGTGATATTTTATCTGTGTCTCATGCCAAAGGAAGTGTGGTGACTGTTAAGATAATTTATCTCTTGGGGGTAAAGTTGTACAACCTCTGCAGAGTGTCAAACTATTCGAATAGCCGTGCCCACGGTCAAGGGCGGGCAAGGAATGCATTCACATGGTAGATTTTTGGTTTTGGTTTTAAAATCAAAGTTTTTGTATTCCGAGAGTGGAGGGAACTCTTGGAAGGGTATCTGCGCTTGGAGCGAGAGGGTGGATGAAACCGCAGATTTTAAACTTGATCAATTGTAATTGGTTAGCTAGTGTTGGTAGATGGAATCTTCACTATAAAGTTAATGATAGTTCTGTTAAAACATTTACTTTATTAAATTGATGCCTTTGAAAATAATTAGTAGTAATTGAAATTAAAACATTGCTTTGTGCAAAAGAACCATATAGCCCTCCTTTGTCAAGCCTTGCATCTATTGCATTTTTCCCAAGACTTGCGGAGTACTTTATGTACTCACATGCTGCACTCAAAAATAATATTCAGAGGAATACGAAGCTCAAGAAGGTGACTACGACTACTTCGCTCGTGGATTCGACGAAGGATTCCCGGAGTACTAGGTCGCGCTTCCCCAGTCAATTGACTGTGGCGTATTGATGGGTCTTCATCGAGTTTATCTTTTGCTTCCGCTTTATTTCATGTGTGCGAGGTCTTGAAACCTCAATTGTAATAATGAGACCTTTCGGTCAGTACTCTCACTTATTGTAATAACGCGATGCTGGTGATGTATTCATTTCTGTTTAATTGTGTGCACTAGTACAGTAATACACAGAGGGTCCGGGTTCGGAAATCCGGGGTCCCGACAGTTTAATTCCATGTCTATTTCTAAGCCTCGAGTTTCCATCTGCAGGGTGAATGGTGTTGACTTTTCAGCCTAAGAGGCTTCAAAGTAAGCCTTGGACCCAAATGCCTTCACAGGTATACATTTTAGTCCAAAATAATCACACCAAACTGAATGTTGATCACTCTAATTAAACAAACCTTGCAAAGCATCACATGACGGATCTCAACATGTTCTTCTTCTACACTAACCGAGCTATTAAAGTGAAAATAGCAAGACACATGAAATCTCATTACCAAACATTTCTAGGAAGATGTGACATACTAATATATTCAAATGCTAGATTCTCATCTCATTTTTTGTTTTCATTATCTTCATCACTAATCGGTCGATCACTAACTTGTTACCAAGATGAGAGCTCTAAATATTATCCATGCCTGACCCGAATCTTTGATAGAAACATGCACACAGGCAAACAGATGCGATGAAGCGCCCAGTCTCTGAACTTTGGCTTGTCGTCGGCCGATTATAGAATCAAAAGCCAGTTTTGATACTATTTTGCACCGTATTTACAAAAATGGCAGTATACGAGACGTATTGACAAAAATATCATTTTTGCCGTCGGCAAGCTGGGCGGCAGTGCCCGTGAGGTGACACATGGCGCTATCACCCGGTGGCAGGCGCCTGTCACCCAGCCACCAGGCGGCAGGCAAGCCTGTTGCTAGCCCTCCAGGCGGTACGTAATTAGGTTGGCCTAATTACCTGCCTAATTTTTTTGTTTAGTATTTGTTTGAATTTTTAAATATATTAAATAAGCTCAAAAAATTACAAAAATTTATGTAAAGCCTCCCAACACAACATTCCTTGTAGTATAATATTTGGGAAATTTTACCCATGGCAAATGTTTCTAAAAAATTCATAAACTTTTGGTATTTTTACAAATTTTTACATATAGCAAACAAGCTCCAAAAATTATAAAATTTTATGTGAAGCCTCCCAATGCAGTAATAGTTATTATGTAATTTTATGAGAATTTGATACAGTCCAAATTAGCTAGATTAACTTAATATTAATTTAACCAATATTAGTAGTGGGAAAGCAGTAGGAAGAACTATTGGCTTAGAAGCCTGTCGCTAGCCCCCAGGCAGCAGGTAATTAGGCCAGCTATGCCTAATTTTTTTGGTTTAATGCTTGTTTGAATTTTTAAATATTTCAAAAAATTATGAAAATTTGTGTACAGCCTCCCGACACAACGTTCCTTCCAGTGTAATTTTTGGAGAATTTTATCCATGGTGAATGTTGCTCAAACATTCATATAATTTTAATATTTTTATGAATTTTTACATATAGCAAATGAGCTCCAAAAATAACGAAATTTTATGTGAAGCCTCCCGAGTTAGTAATAGTTATTATGTAATATTTTTGGAATTTTTATGTGGTCTGAATTAGCCACGTTTATTCATGATAATTTTATCGTAATTATCAACCCATTGGTGCTATCGTTTCATATTAATTCAGTCCTCCTTTGAAATGTGTGATCTCTATCCTTCACACATATGTCAGCCATTGCTGCTATCTTTTCTTTTCCACCGTGTGCTTCGCACAAATGTCAGTCTGCCCGTGTCATCCTGCCTCGTGCGCTGCCTCGTCCACACTAATGTCGTTATGTCTGTGCCATCTACCCTCGTCTGCTCTCTCATCTGCACATTTGTCAGTGTTGGCATGCCGTCCCCCTCGCCGAAAGTGTTGCACATCAACAAGGAGTCCTTAATTTGCAGGTTGAGTGCACCGGGTTCGCTTTGCGCTCCGCTATAAATATGAACCTGTTCGTATCTCAGTCGCTCATTGCTCGCAGAAAGACTGGTAATTTTTTTCGAATTGGTAGTCAAATTGTCAGTAATTAATGAACTATTCATATGTACTTACACGCATGTAATTATGTTTGTTGTAACGGTTACTATAGATTTGGTTGTTGTGGCTTCAGGTAGTCGCAGACATGGAACACTTGGTAATGTTCTACGGTGATGGTCTTGTATGGGCTGGACCCAATGGGTTGGACCTATCAACATGCTAATACAAAGTGCTCCAGACCGAGAGACTCGGCATCATGAATATTCATGAGCTACGAAGCTGCATCCGAAGAGAGTTCGCCACGGAGACAATGGCGATGAAAGTTGCCATCGAGGGGATCACCTGCATCAATGGTGTGTGGGAGCTCGTGAAGGTGAATGGCACTACAACATGGAGGCAGTACATGCAAATTGCCTCCCAGCCAAAGGCGGCCATTTACGGGAGACCGATGGTGTATCTAAGTTTCACGCACCGGGAGTCTGGAAACATTGATGAGCCCAGCCCCTCGACACCTGGGGAACCACAAGCGAAGCTTCAAGATAATACCACTCAATGTGTTATATCGGAGGGTACAGTCACCCTGATTTCGTGAGGAATGAGGGGTCGGGCATATGGTGGTCGGCTCAAATTGATTGCCACGAGTATCTACCGAATGAGCTGCTTGGGTTGGAGTTCGACGAGGACACTGACCCAGGCTCTGATGATAGCGAGGATGACAGACAGTAGACGGTTGGTCCACTCGGAGGAATTGTGTTGTCGGAGGTGTTGTGTGTGCCGTCCAGGCATAATGATGTTGTGGTACGTTCCTTCGTACTGCCGCATGAAGAAGTGTCCCAGTGGGGGTTTCAAGCTGACACCCTCCTAGTTGGGGAGCGCTTCCCTAGCAAGGCAGCTGTGCAACAAGCTATTGTACAGTACGCCTTGTCTATCAACCGTGTGTACCAAGTGCATCGGTCCAATCCTGCCAATTATGCTATAAAGTGCTTAGTGGAAGGCTACTCCGCAAAGGTCAGCGCTCAACGAGCCAAGATTTTTAGCTGGGCTTTCTCGATGAAGACGATGATCGACCACACTTGCGTGCTTAGCGAGTCCCTGCGCCATCATCGAAACATGACTTCAGCATATGTGGCAAGCATCATTAGCCACCTAGTTGCAGCAGACATTTCCGTCTCCTCGAAGATGCTCATGTCAGAAGTCGCTAATGTGGTTGGCTATCCAGTCAGCTACAGTAAGGTCCGACGAGCCAAGCACAAGGTCATCGAGTTCATGTATGGGACGTACGAAGAGGCGTACAACCTTACGCCGAGATTGCTTCACCAGATAGCTGAGTCAAATATTGGCACATACATAAACAAGCTTGAGCGTCCAGATGCTGACGAAGGGCCCAACTGCTTCATACTGGACTGGCTATTCTGGGCTTTCACCCAGGCCATTGAGGGCTTCAAGTTTTATCATTTTATGCTCCGATGGATGGCACTTTTCTCACAGGGAGTTACAAGGGAACCATTCTCACCGTGGTGGCTGCTAACGCAAATGACCAGCTTCTCCTAGTGGCATTTGCCATTGTGGAATGCGAGAACACGTCCAGTTGGCTCTGGTTCCTGGCGAACATGAAGCAAGTGGTGGTTGGCAATCGACCCAATGTTTGCATCATCACGGATCGCAATGCTGGATTGATGGCCGCGTTGAACACCATGCAGCAGGGGACCGAAGCCCCTCACCAGTGGAACAACATGCGAACCCGATGGTGCATGAGACATCTTGCATCTAACATGTTTGCATGGTTCCGCAGCCAAGAAGTTGTGAAGATGTTCAAGGCATTGTGTTTGCAAAACCAGATACGGAAGTTCGAATACATCTGGATAGAGCTAGAAAGGCGAACTACGGAGGGAAAGCAACCCCACGGTGCCATAAGTTTCTTCGAATGGATTCGTTGGTATGCTCCTAAATTACAGAAATGGTCCCTTCTCTATGACATGGATGGTACGAGATATCGGATTATGACGACCAAGATGTCCAAGGTGTACAACAACATCCTAAAAGGCGTGCGGTGCCTCCCTATCACCGTGATCGTGGAGGAGACATGGACTCACACTGTTGGTTATTTCATCAATAGATCCATCGCAACAAATGGTCTAAGAACATGCAGAGACATATGGAACTGAAGATGGAGAAAGTCCGAATGCTAATTAGTTTATGGTCTTGTGCTCGTTCTATGAAAAGAATGAATGAATTCCATTGTATTTCCCATTTTGCCAACATCTGAATTTTATCACCCAAAATTCATTTTCGGGCTTCACTCTCTGCTCCTGCCGACAGAGCAACCGGTCAGACCGGGTTGCAGGAGGCGGTTAGACCGGCCCAGCCCGTGCGATCAGACCGGCCCAGCCCGAGCGGTCAGACCGGCCGGCTTCCCGTTGGTGCTGATTTCAATAATTTTCTTGCTGGGTCCTTCTTTGTTGTGTTTCCTAGTTTTCGTTTGTATGTCTTGTTTGCCTCTTTCTCTGGTCTTCATGTTTTCCAGTGAGCTCATGTCTTTGCACGTGATCTTAGTTTCATAGCTCTTAATAGGTATCGGAAAGATTTTGGTTGTGAGCGCTCTTCTTTGCTTAGTTGAGGTTATCTCGAGTATTCAGTGCTCTCTTCATAGCTCTGTAGCTACTGGAGAGAAAACTCACTCGTGAATCCTTTTCGGGGGAAGTTTTAAAAAGTCGACATTCACCCCCCCCCCTCTGTCGCCAATTTCGATCCAACAACATCCCGCACCCATACAACGCCATAATGGGCTGACCCGCCATCAACTCCTTCGGGGCGGTCCCGCACCATGCCTTCTTGTGCATGAAGCTCCCAGGCCCGTGGGGGTGTCATCACTATCCTCGGCGACCAGGATCTCACCAGACGCGTGGAGGCTGGTGCCAGGGGTCCATAGCGCAGGGTGCACATCCTCGCCGACACGCTGAAGGTGGACACGCCGTCCGCTCCAGGGTGGACGCCTAAGCCCCGGCCGGACGGCGGGGTCAAAAGGGTGCCCTCCAGGCTGAAGGGCAGTTCGTGTTAATCGACAAAGGCCTTCCCCCGGAGGTAGAGCAAGACTTACTCCAGGTTCTCTGAAGAAACGCAAACGTCTTCGCATGGCCCCTAGAGGACATCAAAGGTGTGGACCGCGCTCTCATCGAGCACAACCTGGCGGTCCGCCCCGACGCCAAGCCGGTCAGTCAGAAACTTCAGCGTATGTCCATGGACCGGCAGCAAGCGGCCAAGGTGGAAGTAGCGAAGCTCCTCCAGGCTGGGGTTATCCGTAAAGTTCAGCATCCGGATTGGCTTGCCAATCCGGTGTTGGTTAAGAAGTCTAGCGGTGCCTGGCGTATGTGCATTGACTTCACCGCCCTCAACAAGGCATGCCCGAAGGACGACTACCCTCTGCCGCGCATAGATCAACTGGTCGATGCCACTGCAGGGTGTGAGCTCATGAGTTTCCTAGACGCCTACTCTGGCTACCACCAGATCTACATGGCCAAGGACGACGAGGACAAGACTAGCTTCATCACGCTGGTGGGGACTTTCTGCTTCGTCAGGATGCCCTTCGGGCTGAAGAATGTGGGCATAACATTCACCCGCCTCGTCGCGTTGGCGTTGGCCGCTCAGCTCGGGAGGAACGTAGAGGCCTACGTTGATGACGTGGTAGTGAAAACCAGACAGCTCGCCTCCCACCGCCGGGATCTCCAGGAGACCTTCGACAACCTCAGGAAGGCGGAAATCAAGCTCAACCCGGACAACTGTGTCTTCAGCGTGCAAGCGGGCAAACTCTTGGGTTTCCTCGTGTCCGGGCGAGGCATCTAGGCGAATCCCGATGAAGTCGACGCAATCCTTGCCATGGAGCTACCCAAGACGACAAGGGAGGTCCATGGGGCCGCATGGCTGCTTTGAGCCGCTTCCTGTCTAGAGTAGCGGAGCGAGGCCTGCCTTTTTTCAAGACCCTTCGCAGTTGCGACGGGTTTCATTGGGACGCCGATTGCACGAAGGCCTTCGACGACCTCAAGAAACACCTCACAAGCCTCCCTACTCTGGTTGCTCCGGCGCCAGAGGCTCCCCTCCTGCTCTACCTCGCCGCTTTGGTGATAGCGGTCAGCGCTGTCCTCATCCTGGAAGAAGGCGCTCTCCAGCGCCCTGTGTACTTCATCTCCGAAGCCCTTCAGGGTGCTAAGACGCGCTATACGGAGCTCAAGAAGCTCGCCTACGCGCTGGTCATGGCCTCGAGGAAGCTCCGATACTATTTTCTAGCCCATCCGATCACGGTGCCATCCTCGTTCCCCTTGGCGGAGATGCTGCACAATAATGAGTCTACAGGGCAAATTGGCAAGTGGGCAGCCGAGCTCGCCCCATTCTCCTTAACGTATGCCTCGCGAACAGCGATCAAGTCTCAGGTCCTTGCGGACTTCCTTGCCGAGTGGACCCCGCCGGCTCAGTCCGCTCAGCAGCCAGAAGACCCGGTGTGGATGCTTAACACCGACGGAGCTTATGGCGTTGCGGGAGTAGGTGTAGGTGCAGTGGTTACCACGCCGGAGGAGCACCGCCTGTTGTACTCGGCGCGGCTCGCATTTCCCGCTACCAACAACACGGCCGAGTACAAGGCACTATTCTTTGGCCTCGCGAAGCTTAAGGCGCTGGGTGCGCGGTGAGTCCTTGTCCACACCGATTCGCGTCTGGTAGCGGGCCACGTGGACAAGTCACACCAGGCTTCGAAGGGTAGAGGACGGAGCACTCGCGCGTCTACCTCGACTAGGCGCCAGCTCCGCTGCCACCACCTCGAAGGGTAGGAGACGGAGCGCTCGCGCATCTACCTCGACTAGGCGCCAGCTCCGCTGCCACCACCTCCAAGGGTAGGGGACGGAGCGCTCGCGCGTCTACCTCGACTAGGCGCCAGCTCCGCTGCCACCACCTCGAAGGGTAGGGGACGGAGCGCTCGCGCGTCTACCTCTACTAGGCGCCAGCTCCGCTGCCACCACCTCGAAGGGTAGGGGACGGAGCGCTCGCGTGTCTACCTCAACTAGACGCCAGCTCCGCTACCACTACTTTAAAGGGTAGGGGACGGAGCGCTCGCGCGTCTACCTCGACTAGGTGCCAACTCCGCTGCCACCCCTTCGAAGGGTAGGGGACGGAGCACTCGCGCGGCTACCTCGACTAGGCGCCAGCTCCGCTGCCACCCCTTCGAAGGGTAGGGGACGGAGCGCTCGCGCGTCTACTTCGGCGACTATCGATAAGCGGAGCAAGGTCGAGCGTGAAAATCTGAGCTTTACATGACACCTACCTAGAGCAGAGTAGTACGCAACGACAAGAAGACCTTGGACAAGTGTTGCTTCGATCATATAAAGAGGAGGCTGCAAGGCAACCGTACAAATAGGCGTCCATAGCATAGCACACACCCAACCCCGGCATCACACCTATGGGTTCGCGCCACCTTCGTTGCGCTGAGGAACTTCCTCGAGCCATCGGAGGAAGTCCCCATCCTCATGCAGTGTCCGCGAAAGTGCGACCTTGGCTGCGTCCTCCCTAACATAACCCCAGATTCGACTGTGGAAGGTCCGGAGGCTGGGCTGGATGAAGCGGATAGCGTCGGTCATCGCCTCGGGCCTGGCAGGAAGATCCAGCTAAGGGTTCGCCAACTCGTTGACGTGCCTACACCCATGGGTATGGAGCATGGTGAAGGCGAGGCATGCACTGATGAAACCGTAGTGCTCACCGAAGGATTTGGCACTACGGAGGGCGACGCTCGACCCCTCCTCGATTAGCTCGAGCGTCTGCATCAGATCTTCAGCGCCATGCGTCACATCCGGCATGTCAACGGAAAGGTCCCGGAGGGCCCGTTCCAAAGATTCCATCGCCCTCCACGCCGACATAGACGCATGATCGAAGGTCTGGTTCCTCTCCGCAAGGGATGCGGCGAGCTGGGCCTTCTCCTCCTCCAGCGCGGAGATCTGCTGAAGAAAGGCGGTGCGCCACCGCGGCGCACCGGACTTCCTCCGTGGCGCGTTGCGCCGCTGCCATGGCGTCCTTCGCGTGGGAAACCTCCCTCGCGTTTTCAGCCTCCAGCGCACGAATGTGCTCATCCTTAGCGGCATGAGCCACGTCCGCAGCACGAAGTTCGCCCTCCAGCACCCTTCGCTCGCGGACACGGGTCTCCTCCAGGGCTTGGCTGAGAGCAAGAGTCTGGAAGACACTGCTGGAGTTAGAAATACACTAGGCAACGGTGTGGTTCATGAACCTAGCTACTTACCCTTATCTCCGAGGCACCCAGCGCGAGTGCCAGAAGGTCTCCCTCGCACGTTGACAGCACCTGTCGATCCAAGCTACCGCCGACGCGCCCCGTGACATCATTAAAAACACGAAGCATCTCCGACCGAGGGATGAAATCGGAGACGACGGGCCTCGGCCCCTCTGCGTCGGCGGCTTCGGCAGCAACGGATGCCCGCGTCGCGCCCTGCATAACAAAGTCGAAGACTTCGCGCACACCCCGTTGCTCAATCCTTCACCGCGTCCAGGAGACCTCGTCTCGCCTGATGTCGACGACGGAATGAGCGAGCAAATTGGAGAGAGTTTCACGAAGTCGCGGGAGGAAAAGGAATCGCGCCTACCTTCGACACCCTTCGTCGCGACACGGGGAGGTGTCCACCCAGCCTCCATCCAGGGTACGGGGGCTTCTTCGCCCTAAGGAGCGACGACTTCCCCCTCAGCCTCGACGACTTCCTTGCTGGGCGCCAGGATCCTGGTGATCGCGCCCGCCACATTGAATCGACCCCTCGACGGCGGAGGCGACTGTACCCGGGGGCGCTTCGCCCTCGGGGATGTGGGCGACACTTCCTCGCCCGCTCCAGTAGCCGCAATGACTGGCATGCGCGGCAAGTCCTCGGTAGCCCCTACAGGCGATGAGACTTAACCTTCAGGGGCAACGGTGCCAGGGCCCGTCGCCTCGCCGCCATCTAAGGCCTCCTCGCCAGGGGCAACACCCCCCCCCCATGAGCCGGCGGGTTCGGACCCAGCGCCGGTCGTGCCCCCCGTCTCGACGGTGCCGGCCGGTGACACGGTTGACGGGCTGGAGACGACAACGTCAGATCAGGCCCTGCGCCGAGAGGGCGGCGCCCCCACTTGGCCGTCGCCATCACGGCGGCTTGTGACCTCCGCCGGCACCGCGCGCTCGGGTACGGGAATCCCCAGGACCTCGCATACCTGATTTATCCGCCCCTGTTTCGCCGAGGCGGTCACGGCCTCGCGCAGCCTGTGTTCCTTGGCCGTATATGGCCCGAGAAGCACAACAACCGCACACTCCGCATCTTCCAGCCGGGACACTGCACACAAAAATGGGGCATCATTCCTAGGGGATCATGCGGCTACATGAGCGGGCGCACAGCCTACGACCGAAGAACTTACAAGGAGCAGAGGGCTTTAAAAGGTAAGACACTGTCGGATGGACACTATCCTTCCGGGTACCGCCCCATCACTCGTACCGCCACCGACCGGAAAGTGGAGCCACCCCGTACATGGTGAACTCCTCAGCGAGATCACGTATGTTGAACCGGCGGACGACACCAGCAAGCCTCAGCGCCTGCTGCGCGTCATCAGCCTTCGGCTTCACGTCTGGCGACCTGTTGAACACTATCGGCCGTCCCTAACACAGCAGGCGCTTGTGCTCGTCACGTGGTAGTGAAACCACCGTCGCGTCCAACCGGACTCCCACTTTCCTCTCGTAGCCAACGCAGGGAAGAGCCCCGCGCACTGCTTCCTCAGCACAAAGTTGACACTGCCGAAGTTCGATACCACTCCCCCTTTGACTTTCTTCGGCTGGCAGCGCGCATCGTGCAGAGTGGCAAACAGGTTCACGCTGGGACAGCGACCTTCTGTTCGTATCGCCCAAGCGAAGACCTCCAGGCAAACTATCACGTTGGGGGTCAGCTGCGCCAGCTTCAACCCGTAAATCTGCAGGACCTCGCCAACGAAGAGCGTCGACGGCATCCGAAGCTCGGCATCAAAAAAATGTGACGAAGACGATCGCCTCCGTCTCCGCCGGGTGCGGCTCCGTCTCGTCAGGGCTAGGCAGGCGAGCCCCGGCAGGCTTCTCAATCTTTCTCTTCCGGACGAGTTTCTGGATCATCTCCTCAGTAACGCGACTCCGTCCCAGCACACGGGAGCAACGGCCTCCCGAATGCTCCATGGCGTCCCACCGCTTGCCGACCTGCGTTGATCCTCGTACCACTAGGGGATACTCTGCTGGGGGAGGCGACAAGCGCGTCGGTGGGCGAGTGCTACCCACAGGTCAGCAGGCGGCATCGTCGTGGCAAGCCATTCTTCTCTGAGGTGGGGTGCTAAAAACAGAGGCGGAGTGGATTATGCCAACGGCGCAGAAGCGGGGCTAAGCAACCGACGGAGAAGAATGTTCGTCTTTGGTGGCGGCGCCTTATAAAGCTCGCCGCCCCACCCCTCGGAAAGCGCAGCCGGCGGAGCCCAGTGGTTCGGCTACCCACGATCGGGAAGCGCAACCGCCGGCGGTTGGGACGCGCAGCGTGGTGGGCGGACGGCGCGCATGACGCGCCACTAGCACCGCCGCCGCGCCCGACCCCTTGGGAAGGGGCGAACGGCCGCGGTCGTGCGACCGCTGACAACCCACGACGCACCAATCGCGGCTTGCCACGTGTACCCTCTGGGTGGAACAGTGTGTACGGCTGCAGTAGCTTGTTCCTGACAACTCAGGGGTCGCCGCGATTTCAGGTGCTATTAAAGCGCACTACCGGACCGCGGAGCCGCCAGACTATGTCAACATCAGGCCAGGCGGAGCCCGTCACCCTACTCGATCGCCTGGGGTTATGCGCAGGAGTCTCGCACACCTCGCCCCAGGAGAATCCGCGGTGCGGGGTTTGTCTCCGCCCCCGAATTCGACTCCACCACCCAAGGAATCTGCGGACTAGGGTGGGCCGGGCAACCAGGTCGTGGCCACACCTTGGACTTCGCCGATAGGCCCACCGAAGATTCCCGACTCCGCCCACTCCCGACTCGTTCAGCCGGCTCCCTCAACATCTTTAACTTCGCCAGCGGCTTCGACTCTGGCCTCGCTACCAAGGGGCCAGGAGGGTGAGGATGACCTTGGTAACCCGCCTAGCAACGTACCCTCACGGCGAGGCAAAGATCATACCAAGCAGTCAACCCACCAAACAATTCAGAAGTTCACAGGCTGCAGGGACGAAGGGGGCCAAATGGCTCGACAACATGGCTTCGGCCCGTAAAGCCCGTCACCATGAGAGGCTCCTGTTGTAGGGGTGGCCCCACCTAAGCCCAGCCGGCCTGCTAGAGGGTTGTAAGGCTCAAAATGGGACATGTGTAATGACGTAAATGCCCCTGGAAGGGATGCTTGAGTGTAAGGGTATAATTGTAAAAGCACTCCCCATGTGGATATATATATATATACAACACAGGCCAGGGGGGAAACCCGAAGGGCACTTTGCTCACCTAACTCTCCACTACCATACTCTCTCTCTGTTTTGTCTGTAACCACAACAGTACCCATTTGAGATGTATTTCATAATGTTTGTTCAATGCATATCAACCCCTCTAGTTTAATGCGCATGACACAGTATTTCAACAGTCCACTCAAAACACAGCAACGGCAACAACATGTACACCATTCACTTACATGCCTTACAACATTGAACATAACCACAAGGTACATGCTATAACCTTCTCTGGTGCGTGTCTACTGGTAGAAGGTGCCTCGTGGTACCCACATGGAGTGTTGCTGTGTGGGGCACCTCAGACGTGGCTAGCCGTCGTTGTAGTGGCACGCATATATACAGTTAGGGTTTGCGCAACAACATGTGGGATCATACGAACGTCCTACGTTGACGACCTCCTTGTTGCTCCTTTCGCGCTGCATCTATTGCCGAAGGTCATCGTTCTCCTCATTGAGACTATCAATCCACGCCTCCATCTCTAAGATTCGTTCCCACAGTGTATCCACATACCTCACAACATAGTGTTCATGGGGAGGATCGATCCAGCGGACGAAGTCGCATTTCGCCATCTGCATGAAATGAGGGTTAACATGAAAGCGCTATTACTAGTAAGACAAAATAAACTATTGGTTAATTGTACCCCGGAGTGTGCGCATCGGAAAAAACGTCGCCCGCCATCGAAATGACCATTGAGGACCTGCACGACCGTGTCCTCCCTGTGTTTGCATTTTGGCCATACTGGTTGAGCCCCCCTGTTTGGCCTCAAGTGATAGTTACGGCTGAAGTCCTCCCTCCTTTCCAGGGGAAGGTTTTCCTTTGGAGACCCTGCTCCGACTGGCCCCTCAGTCTTTGCCATGCTATGTTACTGTATGATACAGAAGGTTCTTCTTCCTACAAGAAGCGAAACAAAGTTTACATGAGAAATGAGCAATTGCGAGAACTCTGTGTTTGAAGCGAGCGAAAAGATAATCCGGTGTGTTCCCACCAGAAATTAGGGACGTGTTGTCGACGTGCACCACCATGGGCGACAGCGGATACCACAGTAAAAGTGACATATATGTGCACAACGGCGCGAGCAAGACGGGGTGACATGGTTGCACTAACATTTGTGCCAATGAGGGAGCAAGCGAGGGGGGCCGTTATGTCAAGTCAACACATGTCCGAATGACATTAGTAATGAGAGAGCGCGCGAGAGGGGCACATACAGAGAGCGTGAAAATTGTGCAAACCAAATAGTAGCAAATAATATATACCACGATTGGCCGACACATGGCACTTCAAAACATGTGTGAGGATCGTTAAATTCATGATTAAGTTAATTCAAATAAACATGGCAACTTTAGAGCATATAAAATTCCTAAAAAATTACACAATAACTATCAATATATCGGGAGGCTTCACATAAAATTTTGTAATTTTTGGAGCACATTTGCTATATATAAAACTCATAAAAATATCGAGATTGTATGAATTTTTTAGCAATATTCGCCATGGATAAAATTCCCTAAAAATTACACTACGAGAAATGTTGTGTCAGGAGGCTGTACATAAATTTTTATAATTTTTTGAGCTCATTTCATATATTTAAAAATTTAAACAAACACTAAACTGGAAAAAAAAATTAGGCAAGTAACTAGGCCGGCTAATTAGCCGGCCTAATTACCTGCCGCTTGCGGGCTAAGCGACAGGTGTCGCCGGCCTAATTACCTGCCGCTTGCGGGCTAAGCAACAGTGTCGCGCTTTGTGCCCAGGGGACATGCGCTGCCGCCCAACCCCGGCGATAGGCGCTGTCATTGATGTGACCACGCTGCCGCCTCGCGAGCGCTGCCGCCCGGTCCGTTGACGGCAAAAATGATATTTTTATCAATATATCCGTATACTGCTATTTTTATAAATACTGTGTGAAACAATGTTAAAACTGGCTTTAGATTCCCGATTACACCATGCGGCTAATACTAATACTACGTTTTCCGTCCCGTACCATGTGTGCATGCCTGTAAGAGCATCTCCAATAGTGACTTATGAGCTAGCTCTAAGCATATTATTTCATATTTTAATAGAAGAGAGAGAAAAGCTAGCTCTTGATCAAGAGATAGTCTCATACACACATTTCAAGATTATGTAAGAGTGTCATGTGAGGCTATTTATGTTATGAGCTATGTGCTAAAAGTTAGTACTATTGGAGAAGTTGTCTTAGAGCTAGTAACTAGCTTATACTGTTGGAGATGCTCTAAACGACGTGTGTACTGTGTGCAGGGAAGACGAGAAAGTGTGTGGAAGTGAGGGACTTATGCATACATACAAATGATATAGTACGATATGACGCATCGATCTTCCCTGGCCGGAATGTCTACACTTATGATGCAAACGGTCCGGTCCAAGTCGGCTGTTCAGGGCACTGAAGACTCATGTAGGAGTTGAAATGGTAAAGATTCTGCCTTTATCCTTTTCTGAAAGGGATGGTGCTTCCCACTGGGATCTGTCGGCTGGACCACTTAAAGAACAGTGGTTAGCAAACTATGGGCAGGTGGCACAGAAGTAGGGGATGTAGGGCTATTGATGGGCTGATGCAAATTAACTTAACTTTGTAAATTAAGCTTTGCTAGATATGTGTTGCGGAAAAATCATAAAAATTATGAGAAAATCACAGAAAATTAATCTTTTCTGATTGAACACAAAAGAACATGCTCGTCAGCAAATAGTACATGTCAAGGTTGACTTACAAAAGAAACCACATAGTAAGTGCCAACTTCAGCAATTAGTCAACACAGACCCAGATACAAAATAGTAACCAGTCAAAAACATTAAGCTTGCATAGTAAAGGAGCCAAGTACAAATTTACACAAACAAGTAAACAACATGATTCATAAGGATTTCCCAAGCTCCATCATGGCAGGTTCTTGACGTTGATTACTTCTGGGAAACAACAACAAAAAAGAAAAACGATAAGTATGCTAAATGGTGATGAGTGATGACCAAAAGAAAAGTTAAAAAAGCAGTCGTAAGTTTATAACATCTTATCAGTTATGTACAGTAAAACTATAAAATTTGCTAGCTCTCAAGTCCCCAGAGGAGTTAGAATCTTCAATTTCATTTTGCTGTCAAAATGCAACTTTTGCTGGACTTTTAAATACCAACACAATGTAAAACCTGGAACCAAGAAAATCATGAATAAACACTTGTTTTCTTTACAGCAATCACACTCAATGGACAACATACAAAAGCCAATATATAGTAAGAAAATCAGGGATTTGCATAAATATCTCAAGAGCAGTTGATGTGGTCAGCTCAAAAGAGGTTAGTGGTTAGTGGTTAGTCAACGATTTATAAATTGTGGAATGCTATGGGCAGTAAAAATAATGTGACATCGAAAGTACTACACATAGGAAAGGAAGTAGAACAGTGCTCATGTAATTCTGACAAGTAGCACAAAAATCAAACATAACTACATTAATCAGCAGAGAAGTACAATTATGTCACTCTACAAAGGGCACATCTGAAGTAGAAAATGCATCATAGTTTGAGGCTAATTAACTGTACTTGTCTACCATGCTAGTAGTATGATCTTGAGTTGTGTTAGAATCAAGGCAGACAAAGACTGGGAACTAGATTAAGAAGACCCATATTTTAGGTCTCGGCCTAGCTAAGCTACATGTGGTGAATTGCTGCCATATATTAAACTATTTTAGAGGGCTTGATAAGTTTTGATCTTCTAAACCTGAACATTTTCTAGTTTCAATTAATAAGACAGGCTTAGTGAAAAAATTGGACAGCAGTACCAGACAGACAGCTACAACCTATATCATGAACATTTTAGTTTGTGCAAAAAAATATGCAGTAAATACTGGAATCATTCCCAACTTTTATTCGAGAAACTACCCTTGAACAATGGATTTAGATTTACCACAACCTTCTAAGCTCATCGTATCCCAAAAAGGTGAATAGAACCTCATACAAGAAAATCATTCTCATGAGCTCATGCCATGAAACATCTGGGTTGAAGCTCCAATCTCTCAAGCGGACACCATCAGGAGATCAAATTATGAAATTCGGCCTCTCCACAACCTTGAGAGCGCTGGTCCATTTCTTGTGTCTCTGTAAATGCTTTAGTAGTGAACTTATTCCCGCTCTGCACTTGGCACTAATCTTATGCTCACAATGTTTGCATTTTTCTTTTGCAACTTCTCCATCGACAAGTATTGGCACATACTCATTCCAAGCATCCGATTTGAATCTTTTTGTTCTCACTTCAATAGTTGAATCAATACCAACAATCTTGACTTGATCACCATCAAGATTGTCACCATCAATGTCATACATTTTATCATCTTGAGAGAATCCCGTCAACAAGAATAACATATAGGAATTTTAGCTTTACCTTCAATAGATGGATCAACACCAACAAGCTATCTGCATGGTAGTAATAAATAATTGCACAAACAAAGTAACAATTAAAAAGCTTCTAACTAAAGAAAGGCACCACATCAAATAATTTCAAAAATTTCAGATGTCAACAAGAACAACATTGCAGAGCCAACAAATTTTAGAAATAACATAACCTAAAGTTTGAATAAAATAGTAAAATTGAGAAGGCATGCATATCACAATAGTTATGGAAGTAAACCATGTTAGAGAGAGAGAGAGAGGGAGAGTAAGCAAGGATTAACAGATTTTTCTCATTTCTTAGTAAAGTAAACAACATCGTAGAGCCAAGGCAAGATAGATATGATTTAGTATAAGTCTGCAAGAACAACCTGTTCCAACCTTTAAGAACAATATACATACAAATTGCATTAGATAATGACCTAATTTCTCCAACTGGATGGCACACAACAATTAAAATGTGTCAATATTCATCTTATACCATAATTTTGCTGAGCTGTGGATCAATTATGCAAGATCATTACTCAAGAATATGAATGGCATCTAAACATAATGTAGGAACCAAGAGAAGACCGAGATCTCACCATGGGAGGAACCAATGTGAAGTATTGTTGTGGGCATTCGGAATGCATCTAACACAAGCCCTGTATATGACCTTGCCATTAGAGAAGTGACTACCGCTGGTGAAGCTACCACAACCAGGGACCTTGCTAGTAAAGACAACCTCACAGTCGGAGAAGTAAGAGGCAATCCCTCAGGTCCTTCGTTGTGGGATGGGCTAAATGTTGCGACTCTTGCAGCTGGGAACCATCCATGTCAACCAGCAGCGGGGACAAGCTTGTGGTGGAGGAGGTGGCGGCGAGGATCTGGAGGAGAAAGCGAAGGAGGAGGATGTAGTGGTAGTGATCCAGAGGAGCTCGCGACAGAGGAGGTGGCGGTGGGGATTCAGAGGAGGAGCTAGCAGGGAAAGTAGCTCGTGGTGGCGGTGGAAGAGCAGCAGTGGAAGTGGAATGGTAGTAGAGGCGAAATGGCGGTATTGGCGCTCTATGCGTCTTGCATGCGGAGGAAGGGTCAAGTCGACCCTAGGATCGATAGGGTCCTAGCCCTATTAGACCTCTTAATTTTGGGATCGGCCCATTACCCTTTGGTGCCAATAATTTGGGGCCAATCATGTAGGCTAACGGGCCGAACCAAACCCTTTTCATCCCAGTGTACGCTTGGCATGTCGTGTTTAGATTCTGGGTACAGTGAACATTGAACAGGATTGAGTATAGTGCTACTCTAACTGCATCCAATAGGTCAGATATTGACTGTACCTATTTTGCATGTACTACTCAATCAAGCCATAGGAGGAGTACGTATGTACATACCAAGCTTCACAACCAAAAAAATAAGTTGTATGGGAAGCGATTAGTGTCTAGCTTGTTGCTAAATAGACCTCAAGTTTTGGAGCTAGCATTCAATGGATCTCCTCATCTTCTCCCCTCTTCCACATAAACCACGTCTCCTCTCCACCTCCACCTACAAACCCTAGCCGCAACCCACTATAGCCATGCCAATGCCACCCTTTGCCACCAGCATTATTGAGGCCATTAATGTTGACCATCGTACTAGAAAACCTAACTCAACCGCATGCCTCCCTCATTGCTTCGTCCGTTGGTTGCTACCCACTATATATCTCCCTCCTAGTCCTAGGCCTACAACTGATGGCTTCACCACACCGCTTCATCACACCACTTTTGTTGCCTCTACCTTGCCAGGATATAAGGTCAGAGAATGATGAACCAAAAGCCGAAGAATGATGAACCAAAAACCCTAACCGGTGAACCCCAAGATAACCTTGCGGGGGTTGCCACTGACCACTGGTGCTATACTATGAGAAAAATTAACAAAAAAACTTGACCAAGCATTACTAATTAGCAATTAAACCTAGGAAAATAACTATGACAATTTTTGACATGGAATTAACTTGCTTGATTGTATATGCAATTACTCCCAAGGCCTGTTTGGGGATGTTAGCTCGGGGATGTTAGCTCACTTCAGATATTAGCTTTTCCGAAAGTCAGTGAATAGGGACCCTTTTCTTTTCGGCTTCTAAAAACCGATTTTCTACGGTAAAGTACTTTCTACCGTAACTAAATTTTAAACAGAGTGTCTTTTCAAAGCAGAATCTACAAATTGATTATAATACATATTACAGCAATTTTATTTATATCGATCAAAATTACACATAAATCTTTATTTCTTCCTATTCTTTCTTATAAACAGCTGAAATTCATGAACCACCGCCGAAAGAAGAGTCTTCGAAGCAATCTGACACCAGATCTGAATCCACTGAGCACATATGTATCACCAGTCGTTCAACTCCACTGACGCACACACTGCTCGCGCACAGAGATACGTTCACGTCATCACGTGTGAACCTATGCGATGGCCAGTAATTTCATACTATCATCCACGCATGGACCCTCATCGTGGGCGCCAGGAGGGCATACCCTGCCGTCTGCACATACGCATATAGGAATATATTTATATGATATCTTGCTAGCTTGGACGGGGCACACGCACACGGTGGTCACAGCCAGATCCGTCTATATATATAACCCTAGCTAATAATCAATTATTAAGTGAGATCGTTAGCATTTGCAAAGTAGTATACATGTACGTTTTGAGTTAAAGATAAATAACATGAATGCATATATGGATCTAATTTGACATGGTAATATATAGGTCGTGTCAAGTCGGTCGGTAGTACGTAGTACATCGGTCGAAGTAGTTTTGTCGATAATTGATTGCTAGCTTTACAGGTGACGAAGATTGATGATCCATCATCGATTGGTTTGGTTTTTTAGAGGTACAGAGCAGACAGTCTACAATCCACGTATATATTTATACCATATGTATATATACATGTACGTGTTCTTTACGTACGCTAGGATCTGTTTGGTTTTGTTGTGACTGATCTGGTAGCCCATTTGCTAGCCGTAATCCTTGAACCTCTCTCAATTATATTAGCTGTACGTGCAACCGTCTCACAATCGTAACTAATAAAGGAGTACGGCTACATCACATTGACTTTTGTGTTAATTGCTCCCGCCAATAATTAACCAGGTAAATTGAAGCAAATTTAAGCATGCAAGAAATCTTTACAATTATAAAAGTATGAGTTGATAGTTGATCTGTTCTCCCTCCTCTCTTCTCAGCCATCCGATTTGATCTGGACGATTCGTCTCTCCTCCTCCTCTCTCTCAGGATACAACCGCCCACCCTCTCTACTTTCCCTATCTTCTCGTGCATTCTGGCCACCATTCTATCTCTGTTGCTTGCTCTCAAATATTTGATGTGTGAAGTTGATCAAACTCACTATTTTTATGACTTCGTTGTAATACACGGGTCTTTAAGTAGTTAAGGAAAATCACCAGACTACGTACGTACCTGCCGATGTGAAGTGAAGCGATCGCTGACACGTACAATGCAGTGACACGCTCGTATGGATCGGAGAGGCCATCGGTGGAGTGAGTCACATACGAGGCTGCAAAGCACGGGTGTGCTTGCATGGGACCCTGCCCCCTAGTCGACCATTTGTAGGCTTCCTATGTTCTGATCTTCCTATGTTTCGATCCACCGACTGAAAGAACGTAGCCATTCGTGTAAATAGCATTATAGCTAATTTTCTAAAATTTAACTTCTAGACATTCATCCTCATAAATCTAATTCTTTATCTATTGAGCTCGGCAGATATTTATCAAGCTAGTGCCGAGCATCCCAAACGGCAGCAAATCAATACCCATGATTAGCAATAATTAAAATCATAACTAACACTAATTAAATATAATTAATAGTAATTAAATGTGATTAGTACTAAGTATGCACGGGTCCGGCCGACATCCTGGCCAGAGGGCCATTTGTGTGGACAGTTTGAAAGATCACTCCTGCAGCTGCAGTGCGGGTCCCTCGCGCTCTCTGGCGAATTCGACGTCTCTCGTCTATTAATGCCTCCTCATCCTCTGGCTCCCCAGCTACACAAAGCCTCTCAAGATGAAGGTCAGTACATGCTTAGCTTTGCTTGCTGTCTTCGTGATCATGCATCTCTATGGTTCATGCCTTCACATTAATTATTTGTTTGGTTCTTTATCAACCAATTATTATTCCTCCCTGGCCTAGTTGCATTGCAAATGTTCTTTTTTCTTTGTGTTGCTCTTCTTTCCTAATTATGATTCCTATCTTTGATCAATTACTTCATTGCTGAGGGTTTTTGGATCAATGTAGCCATAGCTATTCTTTAAGCATTAATTCTTTAAGCATTATCTCCATGTACCAGCTCTTAGGTTGGATGCACCGAAAGCTACGGAGTAATAATGATGTGTTCAAAGAGTTCAACACCGGTGGAGGTACGACCGCCTCCTCCTTTTCTTCCTCACTGCATTTTGATGCAAACATCTATTGATTGATATGAAAAAAGGCCTTTCTACGATGATCTTTTGGATAATAATCATGTAGAAAAGCAGAAAGAACGGCATGGTCCACGATAAGAACTTTTTAAAGAAAAATCGTTGCGAACTGTCACCGGCAAGCAGGCACATGCAAAGTACGCTGCTAGTAGGATCCACATGTCAATGAAATTCTCTTAGCGGTTTCATAAAACAATTTTGTCATACACATAAACGTTACACGTACTAATTAGAGACCCGTACGTCCCAACGGAGTCATAAAAAAATACGATGGAACTTACTGTCTAATCAATTTCACACATCAAATATTAGAGAGCAAGCGACAGAGAGAGAAGGGTGATCAGAATACGCGAGGAGATGGGTAAAGTGGAGGGGGTGGGCGGTTGTTTCCTGAAAGAGAGAATGAGAGAGACAAATAATCCAGATCAAATCGGATGGCTGAAAAGAGAGAAGGGAGAATAAATCAACCACCCATTCACACTTTTATAATAGTAAAGATAAGGTACATACAAGACGTTACTTTTTTTTAACAGCAAATTTGAACAGTATGGACCCACGGAAATCCATGCATGTTTGCAATCTTGCTCTTTGTCACATTGGAGTTTGGACATGGCACGTTCCACTCCTTTCAAGTTAAGGGTGTGTTCTTTTTAAGTTATGACTGATGGTTTATAGTTATGGTTGTTGGTTTTTAGATGTAGTGTGAGTTTTTGTGTGACCGAATCGAATACCGATAAGCTGATAAACAGTTTCGAAAAGATTATTCTGATAAGATGCTTTGAAACAGCGACGGAGAAATCATCCTATTTACTTGTTCAAAAGAAATTATAAGTTGAAAAGAATAGAATGTAAGGCTAGCTATTATAGAGCAAGCACCCCTATCATTCTTAGATAATATTTCTTTATAGCAACGTGGCCCTGATCAATTCGGCTTGAGCTTCTGGCTTATTTTTCACTATTCATAAATTTCGTCTTTTTCTGAACTTTTAGCTTTTTGTTGAGCTTTTTTGCCGGTTCTTTTTTTCCCGTATTCGTTTGTATTATACATAATGGGCTAACATATTTTTTATATTTTTAACTTTTTTTAAATTTAATTATGCTAAATAAGTCTCTGTCGATTCTGATGCTTTTTCAACAAATTCTGATGTTTTGACCATAAGCCACGAGCTTTTAAGCCGAACCGATCACCACTATATGTTATATATATCATGGAAAGATCACAAGGGCAAATGTATTTAGGATTCTTTTCCACGACATATTGGGATTTTTGGGGATTTTTACACTGAAACGGCTCACGACATTGTTGGCCATTCGCAATTGGGGAGAGATACAATATTTATGAATTTAAAATTGTCCAAAATTTTGTGACTTATTTTAAATGAAAGATCTTTACACTCACTAATAATAACAGATGTCTTTTTCTCAAATATGACTTTCACCTTTTAGTTTGATCACAATATGTTAGAAACAATTTATAAAATCGTAATATCATGGAAGCAGTTTTTTGAACCAAAATATTACACATTTTTGTTACGAGAAATTTCAGATATTTATAAATATATTAGTGGTCAAAGCAAAAGCGAGAATGTTTGACCACTATGCATACTAATTGGCATGTATTTTACTTTTACACTAAAAAGGGCCATAAGTGTCTGAAAGATTTTTAAATGTCACCTCCCCTCCCTGATAATTCTATTGAATTTGGTTTTGCTTCTATCGACCAAACATATACTATTTTAACATTGCATCCAATCTCTAAATCCCTTCTATTCTTTCTTTTTATGCAACTCAGTTCCGAAAATACCATAAATAAAAATAGAAATAATTTAACAAATACATGGATCCTATTCTGTCACTGCAGGTGGGGCCCGCAATTGCATCACCGGGCTGGCCTCACCGGACCCCGACACCTTCCTCGCCTCCGCCACCGAATACTTAACCGACGACGCCTTCGCCACCACCCATCCTTCGCCACCGGTCACCGCCAGCGACCTCCTCACCTTCGGCGGCAGCGGCCTCCTCACGATCGGCACGCTAGGCATCGCTGCCATCGCCATCCCTGCCATCGCCATCCCTGGAGACGACGACGACGAAGACTACGATGTCGACACCAGCGATGGCACCATCGACGAAGCAGGCGACGGCGCCGTCACGCCCACCTTCACCTTCCCCCTGCCGCAGGCCGCGGCCGTCGAGAAGGCTATCGCCGTGGTCGAGGCCATCGCGGAGAAGGACGACGGCACCACCACGGAGGACGACCTCATGGTGGTGAGTGCCGAGCTAGAGAAGGTCCTCGGGGGCAACGGCGCCAGCGACGTGGCGTCGGCTCGGGTGAGCTTCGCCACGGGCGTGGACTGCCCGCTGCAGGGCTTCCTGTTCGGCTCCCCGGTGAGCAGCGACGCCGAGTCGCGGCCGGAGCAGCGGGAGGGCGGCGGCCGGCGCACCTCGCTCGGCGAGCTGTTCATGCGCACGCGCTTCGCCGAGGAGAAGGTGGCGCTCGTCGCCGTCGCCGAGAGCGAGGACGGCGGGGACGGAGCTGCGGGCGGGGAGAGGGAGGAGGGGAAAGCAGGGAAAGGCGGCGGCGGCCACAAGATGATGAAGAAGAGGAAAGTGAAGGATGAGAAAGGCGACGGCGGCGACGGAGTAACGGCTAGTGCGACGGTGACTAAGAGCAAGTTTCAAAAGGTAACCTTGTTCTGGTTTTCTTTACCAAAATCATCTGCAATTTTTGACAAATTCTTGAATTGATTTTTAGCTGTACGTTTATTTACTTCGGCTAATTCGTCGGCTTACTAGTTGCCACACTGTAGTTTTCGTTTCATTTTTTGATTAATTTGTACTAAAATGTTATATGTGGTAGGTTAAATTGAATTTTGGTGCTTGTTTTGTCAATAACATATGTAACCATTGCATCTTCATACTTTCTACATGCAGTCATTTTTCCTAATTAATTTGCACGACTACACATATATTTACAAGTAACTAATTAACTAAAATTGTCATTATCATTTATATTTATCGTCAAGAGTTCAGAAAAAAAGATGTCTGGCATACTTGTGAACAGAGGTACTACATTTATTAAGGTATTTGAGTTTGTATACCTAGTTGAGAAAATTGAATAAAAATTTGAGTTTTGGGGATTATTTTATATATTAGTTCATCTAAGAACTCTGTCCCACAATCAAACTATCATATGTCTTGATAACCATTCCAAGGAAATTAGGGGTAAAAAGGAGCAAGGCAATTTCATTTAATTATTTGAGGGCTTTCCCAGAAATGATTATAAATTTTGTTCTAAATGACTACCGTGGGCATCATTCTTTAGAGTTTTAGACTAAAATCAATCTTGAGAATCCGAGTTGATATTCACCTCAGTACATACTTTTTAGCCAGTAATTTCGCACTTTAAAGTTTGTAATGGTCCAGGCAGAAAAGGATTTTTTGTAATGGTCCAAAGTACTTCAAAGTTTTCTTAGTAATTCGATTGCCAAGGTAAGATCAACGTACTGATCACAATTGACCATCCGATTACTGACCAGAAGATGCCACAATTGAAGCCAATCCATTGCACATGCATACCCTACTCCTTCACAATAATATAAACGTGCACGCTAAGTTAAAACTAACATATCACAATTTATTGTATTTTGATAAATATTAGATTCAAGTTATATATCTGCACAACAACTTGGTGTCAAGTTGTTGTTAGAAGTGGGGGCAGTGAGTTGACATGGAGATTTGTTTGCAATCTCCTGTCCAATGTTATCTTCATGGATCCTTCCTTTGTGGATCATTCCATTTGTCATTTCATCCTTAGCCTCTAAACTAGGATGCTTGACTTGTGTATCCTTCTAGACACTTTTGCTTTTTTTTTTTAATTATTGAGAGGATGTTTTAGATTTTTCTGAAAGATATCTAAATAAGTAACTTCAGAAAACACTTGTCATATTCCATACACACAATGTGATACTAATTAAAACAATGCCAATTAACTATTCTTTATACAACACAATGATAAACTAAATTTTGGGAAGTGATCAACATTTGACAGAGTTCTGAAAGGAAGAAACATTTGCTCATTGCAGATACTTCAAATCTTCCACAGGAAAGTCCACCCTGAGAGCACAATCCTGACGAGGAACCTGACCAAGAAGAACCGCAAGCGCGGCACCCTTGACAACGACTGTAGCGGTGGCGGAGGCGCCACTGGAGATTCAGACGAGCCATTGGCCTCACCAAAGCTCTGGTGCTGCAAGGATCAACGCATGCCGAGCTTCCGCTGCTGCACCAACCGCACCTTCAGTACCTCTCCTGACAACGGCGAGCTGATCAGCAACAAGAGCGGTCACTGGATCAAGACCGATGCAGACTGTGAGTGCATGCGCGTCCCTATCCATCAATGTTGCAATCACACAGCACAGTAATCCATCACCAAATGCAGTCTTAACAATGAAATGTTTCATACTATTTTTGGAGAATCTTCCAGTTACTGTATGATGATGCACACTTCATTGAACTTGCCTTTTCTGACTGGATGCAGATTTGGTGCTGGAATTATAGGGGGAAGGAAGAAAGAGAGGAAAAGTCAGAAGCTGTTGGTTTGATGATGAATTAAGCATAGTGACTCTACTATATATGTATGTGTATGCTTGCTGTTTCAATCCTTATCTGTTTGGTACTGAATGAGTTGTATGTGTCACTACATAGAGGGGGAAAGGACTGTGAGATCAATCAGGTATGTGATGGTACATGGCTCTGTGAATGCATGACAGAGATCAGAACTTAAATATATGGTTTGCTTCTTGATGTGACTGGTGTTTTATAAACCTAGCTGATGGCTTTGTGTGGGTGCACAGTGGGGCTTGGCCCCTAATCATGCTCTCTTGAACTCTTGTTGGTGGCTTGCTTGCATAAAGGATGATCCAGTGACAGTGATGGCCCTAACTATACACATGGCACTAGTGTCCTCATTAGCTTGCCCTTTAGCTAGAAATCATTCTTATGGCACTTTAGGAGTAGTTACCCACCATTTGGTCTCTTGCATGTGTGAATGATGATGGGTTAGGCAGGAGGTTCGTCAGATCCAGTGTTCAGTGAGACAGTTGATTAGCATGAGTCTGAAAGTCATCTAGTTCTTGGGATTATGAAGGACAAGGCTAGAGCACTGAAGATATCTAGTAGTTTGGTTAGGACTGAAGCCTAGTTTGTGCATGCATCTTTCTTGTGCAGAAACTATTTTAGGTAGAAACAGTTGATTAGCATGAGGCCTAGCACATCCCTACTTTGGCAGGTTAAACTTTGGCCTCATGTTTATGAGGATCCTACTCAAACTTCAAATAAAGAACTTGGGTGGTTTTTACCTTCGGTTCTGGCCATTGTAATACTATACTAGGGAACTTTTTTGGGTGAAAATTATTTCAGTAGTTTGCAAATGTGAACTAGTACAGTAGTAAATGAATTTACATAGATATTCGTAGTAAATGAATTTACGTAGATATTCACTGAAGTTTACAAATGGGACCTTCAATTTTAAATTTATTAATAAAGTTCTGCCTATGAAAATACTCAAATTAATAGTTTGTGATCCAGGAGTTGGCACGATCATCAAGTGCTTACCACAAACTAATTGGCTGTAGTATCTTTAATTTTTCCGTATATTGGAAGCTGGATAGAGAATTTACCTAAACATTGTAGATCAACATCCATGATACGAGGGACCATGTGAGAAGGTCCGAAATATTTGTGAGAAACCATTGTCGGTGTGTGTTGAATTGAAATTTAAATTCAGGAAAGATTTGGATTTTTAGTCTGCTGATTTCACTCCCTAACGATAAGTCCGGCTTTGTAGAGCGGTCAAAGCGGCGGTGCATGGCGGTCGACTAGCCAATTTCTGATTTTTGGTTGAGAGTTCAAATTTGGAAATTTGATCATGAATTGGGTCAATTGATCCTAGGTTAGTGTATTCATATTGTATGAAACACATTTAAGCTAATGTGGGTTAAGTTTATGAAGAATTTGTACTCAAAAATGATTTCTTAGTCTTTAGATGTGCGGGAAGTTTGGAATCAACCATGGTCAATGGCGAGTGGGACTACGCTCATAGAGGAGCTGAGATTTAGAACAATCAAAGATCTGGGTGAGATGGTTGAGCTCAAGTATGGCATATGAAAGACATGGAATGTTGAAGGAAAGGTTTGAGTGATGGGTTACATCAAGTAGCTTGGTCACCCAAGTGAGGCGTGGTTAGGTGGGAACCAGCGAGAAGAGACTTGTCGATGCATGGCAAACCATTGATACAACTACATGTGGAAAGTATGGTAATTGCTTGTAAGGAAAAGAGAAGCGAGTCAGCGAGGTATTTTGGTAGTTAGCCAAATCGACAAACTTCATTGGATCAAAATCATGGCACTTGGGAAAGTGGTTTTGGTCAAGAAGATGATGAGAAGATCAAGTGGGTCAAAGGCTAAAGACTTAGTGAGTTCATGCTTATGTGCTTTGAAAAACGTGCATAAGTTAAAGTGTGAGTGTAAAACCCATGTTGTGTTGAGGTTAATGAGGTTTTCCCAATTGTTTTAGTGAGCAGTATTCATTAGAGTTAGATGTAAGGTGATTGCTCTATCTATTAAATGGTCATAGATGGAAGCTTGCAACCCAACCAATCATTTTTATTCTTGGGTTCCAAGGTTAGGGTTTAAGAGAGAAGAGTGAGTGTTGTGGTATGCTTCTTGTCCTTCTTATGGAGTGGTGTGAAATTTTTATCCTCAAGTAGCAATACAATCAACTTTGTCCATCTCTTATGAAGTGTTCTTGTCTTAGTTGATTTGCTCTTGTTCTTATTGGTTCTTTGCCTCTTCTCTTCTCTTCTTAATCTTGTTGCGTACAAAGATGTATAAGTGATGGAAATGACTCATGTAGACCAAATCCCATCTATTTAGGCATCTGTAGTTTGTAAGATTTTGAAGTTCCCGATTCTTGCTTTACTTGGAGCATATTTTGAGGAATCTTGATCTGAGGGTTTTGGCTTGATTCCTTGGGTGATCTTGCTTGCCGCAACATTTAAGAACTCATCTAGAGCCATCTTGGCTATTCTTAACCACGAGAAAGTTGGTTCTCAAGTTTTAAATATTTGCGATTTTGGTGCAACCTTGCATGTTTTGAGGAGAGGAAAGGTTGGACTTTGGCGAAGATCCATGTGATCCTTAGATAGAATAGGTTCTGAGACACTCGGCAAGGTGTGTACAAAGTTTCACATCATTTGGATATGGATTTTCAAGTTTGCACCAAATTAGGTTTTGGCTCGGGCTAATTTTATGTTCTGGGAGCAGAGGAGTGATCCGCGACTCCTAGGTCCATCGGACTATGCGCAAATTAGACCTCACCTCCGATGGCGGTTAGACCACTAGGTTGTGAAATCTTGCTATTTTTGGTTGTTGTTTGGTTTTAGGCTGTCAAATATGATTTTCTTTGCTTTTTAGCTATTGGAGTGAAATATTACTAGATGTTTGGGGGGAGATTTTGAGAAGGCATCATTCACTCTCTCTGTTGCCATTGCCGGTCCTACAAGTGGTATCAGAGCCCGATTAACTCTTTTTGATAGATATTAATCAGTCTTAGAGCCATGGCTTCAAACAAGTATTCCAACAAGCTATCGGTCTTCGATGGGGTTGACTATCCCTATTGAAAAGCTCGAGATATTGCCATGTCAAAGCCCAAGGGTAACCTATTTGAGAGAAAGTAAAGAGACCTTACGTAGTACATGCCGATGACCATGTCACTCCAATCAATCAGCGGATGTGCAAGCCAATAACTAGGCATGCAACTATTTGATTCAGGGGCTTGGAAGATCTGAGTTTGATCGAGTATCTCACTTGATATTTGCTCACAAGATCTGAAAGATCCTCGCTGACTGCAGTGAGGGTTCTTCAATGATCAAGGAAGTGAGTCTGAATCAATTCAAGAAAAAGTACTCCAAGTTTGAGCAAAGCTTGGTGAATCTTTGGATGAGTTGTTTTCTAGGTTCACCAAGATTATCAGTAACTTACATGCAGTTGACTTGACTTACTTTAAGTCTAAGAGAGCGGAGCTTGGTGAAGAGGCTCATCAATGGTGAGAGATCGATGATGGCGCAGAGAAGGCGAAGCAATGGATGGCTCAGTGAAGATGATGACGAAGGCGACAACAACATGGACATCGAGGGCTCAGGCAACTCGGGATGTGGAAAAACGGGGCATGGCTTGGCTATTTATGCACGGATGGCAAGATTTCCTGCACGGACACGGCCGAGTGTACACGACGGAGGCAGCATGGATGTCAAGATGAAGTCCAGCTCTGGTACATACAGGGTGAACTCCGAATCGGGAATGACAAACAGTGCATGGGGTCCTGATGCTCAAAACATGGCACTAGGGGGAGATCAGATGGGCGGCGCACTGCTCGGCCGGATGGCCAACACGTAGCGTGCATCTAGCGGGGCAAGGCGGGTAGTTGGCTAGGCTGGGCCATGGCGCTTGGTTGGGCCGCGCACATGGAGATGGGCCAAAGGGTTTGGGCACAAAGGCTTTAGGAATTTCTAATGATTTTTCTAATTTTAGAAATTAAGAGAAATTCAATTGAGCTCTTGAAAATAGCAAATAAATATAGAAACATCATGTAGGATCGGAAAGGCAAAGAGGGGGTGAATGGTGTCGATTAAAATTTTTCCAAGTATTCTAGATCTTTTCTCCAATAACTATAGAGTTATTGAAAATCTAATCCAAGCTAAAAGCACAAAGTAAAAACACTAAAGAACACAAAATCTTGAAGAACTCAACCCCTAGACGCCTAGCGCCAACTAGGGGTAGTCGACCTCTCCTTGGTGGTGCGATGCCAACGATGGGGCTCTTTGACCTCTCCGGGTGGTGCGATATCCGTTCTAGCAGTTTGACCGCTATGAACAACGACTTTAGGCAAATGAACAGTAAAATTAGCATGGTTGTGAAACTTCAAATCCACATAACTTTTGATTAGATAATCCAAAAGTTGTGAAACTTTGTACATACCTTCCTTAAGGTCTCAAGAGTCTATTTCATCTATGGATCACAAAACCCACATACTAGTTCGGACCTTTTTGAGTTTTAGGCAAGAATGCACAAAAAATGACCTAGAATCAAAATCGATGATCAAGGCTTACTCGTTGTAGAGGATAGCCATGATGGATTTAGATATGCTTCCATATATCACAACAAGTAAGAACACCGAAGAAACCACTTTAAAAATAAAAAACGTGTAAAACCAAGTTTTTTAATGAACTTGCTACCAAAGTGCCTAGATGGGTAGAGGATAATTCCTAGAGGTTCTCTCCATTTCTTATACGTTAATAGCACACCAAGATCAAGAAAGGATGAGGGGAGGAGAAAAACCAATCAAAACAAGAGCAAATCAATCAAATGGAGAGATAGCCATGGAAAAGATCAAAGATTAGTTCTATTGCTGCTTGAAGAGGAAAGTTTTATAGCTACTCTACCTTGAAGGATAGAGAGCATGCTAAGCACTCAAAACCCTAACCCTAAAATAAGAGAGCACAAGAGAGGTGGGTTAGATGGTTAACAATAAGTTTTCATCCCAAATCCCTTCTATAGATGGGCTAGCTAGCCACATTCACCCCTTCGTGGATACTATCCACTTAGCACAATAGGCGAAACTCAGTAAGCCCATATACACGGGTTTTACTTACATATGTTCACTTATGCATGCTTTTCAAAGTGCATAAGCCTGAATCCACCGTATGCTATTTTTTTGACACGTCAGTCCTATCCACCCTTTTATAATCACTAGGTTCTATCTACTTAGAAAAATCAATACTCAAGGTTCTATCCACCTCATGTTTTTCATCCCAACCACAAAGTTCATTTTGTAAATTGATACTAACTTTGGCAGGTTCCCAAAGTCCACCCATGACCGTAGGCATGACTGTTTAAATAGTGTTTACTTTGCAGAGGTCACACATTTTACCCACAAAGATATCTAACTTGTTATATTCTATATGTTTCTTTAGACATGCAGATCAAGAAGGTCACCACAAAGTCTTTATAATGTATCTTCCTAGTAAGGCCATGCCCGCTAATATTTCCACTACTGTGGAGCTCTATCCACCCTCTCTAGAAGCCCACTCAAAGGCTTCTGTCTACCTCACTTGACTGTGTGCCACTACATGGCGCAACCCGCACTAGGTTGATGCAAATAGTTGATCAGGTCGTACCCATTATAGACTTGTGATTGCACTATTTTACCATGTGAGGTCATACAAGATTTAGTCCTTAGGGTTAGCTGGGAGGTTCCATCACAGGTCACATTTTGTACTCCATCTGCACCAACCACTCATACCATCTGCCAAGATATTTAAGCAAGTTTAGAGTTTTAGGAGTGAAATATCCTTCATTTCAAAATACCAGTCATTTGTATCCAATGACAACCAAAATACAAGTTTCTTGTTTGAAATGATGTCAGGGTAATTTAATGCCCCCCGAGTACCTAAGTAGGATTAGGTATGGCACTTAAATACAGACTTATCACTAGTATGTTTACTATTATTTCTAGGGCAATAATTTATGTCCAAAGTCAAAGAGTGGGTATAAGTAAGCAATTATCCATAGGGAATTAACTATGAGCTAATGTGAATATAATTTTCACAATAAAGTAGAGCATGCAATTTGATACTTTCAAATGAAATAACTTGCATTCAAATGGTAGGTGCAATATGATCAAAGTAATGACTTGCATCACTCAATTTACTATGGCCTTGATCTTACTCAAAACCTTCTCAATCAATGGTCTTGAACTCTTGGTCTTTGTCTTGATCTCGCTCGATCTGTTGCTTCTTCAAGACTTCAATTTCTTGTTACGCGATAAATAACTGAATCCAAATAGATCCAAATAACTCAAAAGTCCAATAAAACCAAATGAACTTAATTAAGTTTTATTATGATTAAGTTGGTGATATGAGTTAAGGTTTAGTGAGTGTGAAACATTGACAGAGTCAAATGAAAATTGAGCGGAGAGTGAGTCGACATAGGGAAAATCTACCAAGATAGATATGAAAGAAGGTTCAACGAGGAATTCTGCTCCAGGTATGAAGATAGTTAGGCATAGCCGACTGTAGAATACCATGGCTTAATCTTTAACTTAATGACTCTTTTATTATTTTACATTTATTAAGAATGTTCCATGAATTAGGTGGGATCTATGGAAGATACAAGGATTTACATGTGTTTGGTACAATTTTAATTAGCCACATTAATATTTTATTTCACACATCTGGGAAGTTCATAAAATACTATTATTTGAGGTTTAATTACCAATTAATCAAATGATTAATTCAATAATTTACTAAAGCATGTGATTATTTATTTAATCAACAGTTATTTAACGATTAACTTTAGTTAGACCGGTATTTACTAACAACCATGGCTGATAATTAATCCTAGGGTTTAAATGCATTTGGACAAAATGCAGCTCTTAGCTTAGTCTGGGTATTACTAGACTTCAGATTACTACTTACTGATATGCTGGCAAATTATTTTAATTAAGGTCTAATTAATTTGCCTTATTACCCTTTAGTTCATAAATTTGTAGTTTAGTATATTTATTCTTAATGATCAATAGCCCAGGGGTAATTGTGATAATTAAATGTATTTTAATAGATGTACCAATTATATTTTAACATGATCTTTAATTAAAGATGTTTTTTGAATTAAATGCCATCGATATTTCAATTATCCTTAGATATTATCTAGCACAACTTAATTTTAGTTAGAATCTGTTTTTGTGGGATCGATCTTATTATATACCATTATCTTTCAATATCATTTTGAATTAAATCTACTTTTAAGATTTAAGTGTCGACATCATCTTGATGATTTTAGTTTTGTTTATAATAAAACTGTATTATGATTTTAATTTTGGGTAATAGCCCAGCTATTTATTTTAAAATTTTTAGTGAAAAAATTGCAATAAATTTAATTTATAATAAAATCAAGTGTTATCTCATTGCTTGCATTTTGGAGATTTTATTTGCTTGTTTTCAGCTTAAAAAAAGCTTTTCTTAAAAGTAATTCAATTAAAACATAAAAATATTATTTATTAAGGGGTATTTTGAATTTTGTAAAAGTCCTATTTCAAATTAATTATTTTAAAGCATTTGGCCTTTGTTTGGATTTTTTTGTAATTAAAAAATTAGTTTCAAAGCTGAAAAGTATTTTTAAAAATTTAAAGACCAACTTTAAGTTGAAAATATTTTTCCTATCTAAAACAGCTCCAAGAAATTTTGTGATTTTTTCTAGTATATTTAGACTTTATTTGTTATTTTCTAGCCTTTTTATTTTATTTTTGGGAGTTGTAAAAAAATTAAATAGGAATTAAAATTTGTCTTCTTTTTCTCAATTTATCACGAGAAGCCCAGATCTTCTCTTCTGGCTACATGGCAAAATCTCCACCACCCGTGTTATCCTTCTCTCCCCCTCTCACTCTTGCCCGCCGACACCCGTGGCCCACATCTTCTTCTTCCCCTTCTTTCTCCTTCTTCTCACGCCAGTCGTCATAGTCACCGTTCAGAGGTCATGCCTGTTGGTCTCCGCCCGTTCTTTTTCCCAGGTGAGTGCGCCATTATCACCCCATCATTCCTCCGCACTCATCCTGCCATTAACACCTCCTTTAAACTCCCCGCTAACTGAAGCACCGTGCCACGCTCGGCGGCATTAACTCTGGCAAGCCGCCCTGACCCATCCCCTCCTTCCCGAGCTATATAAAGGTGCCCCGGCATAGGTGCATCCCATGCCACCCCCCTCCCGTTCCCAATTTCTACTCTTGAGCATCCGAGTGCCTCCATCCTGTAAGCTCACCAAGTGGTCTTTGGAGCGACTCCAACGAGAATTTGTCGTCGCCATGGTCCGCCTCACACCTCACCAACATCATCTATGCCTTCCCCATCACTGTGTGAACTTCTGTCATCCCTCAACTAAGCATTCTCACCATTGGAGCATAATCGCACCAGGAGCTGACCACTGTCGCCGCCTCCTCCACGTTGCTGGCCACCTCCATTTATCTTCATTGTTGGCATGAGGTATAAGAACCCCGACATCTTCCTCTCTTTTGCACCCCTCTCCAACTGCCATCGAGTGCTGGTGATTGCCTTCCCCATGCGCAACCGTGCACGACCACAGAAGCCTTTTTTGACCACTTCTTTTGACCATTTCTTTCGTCCACTACTGACCACTCCTTCCTACCACGTTGCTTTGACCATCGACTAGCCCCGACGCTTTAACCATCGACCGTAGCCATGCACAGAAGCCTCTTCAACCACCTCAGTTACTTTGACTGCTCCCGATCACTCTCGAGCCCTGACCACGTTTTACACTCTGTGGCTTTCAACCACACCCTCTCACAACCACAGTCATTCCCGACCGCTGTCGTCTCTGACTACCTCTGACCTTTGACTACGACTGCTGCAAACCACCGACCACTCTAAACACTCTAAAGCCCCCGACCACTCTCAAAACTATAACCTTGACCACTCCAACTCTCCGACCATTGTATAGCTTTCAACCGCTCCGACCACTCTTTAGACTTTGTAACCTTTGACCACTCTGTAAGCCTTCCAACCACCAACTTTTGACCATGGTTGTTTTCGACCACCATTGGTTTCGACCACAATTGTTTATTACCACAATCGATTTTCAACCACGCCAGCCATTCGACCACTTCAACACTTTTTGACCACAGCAGCCATTCGACCACTTCAATCCTTTTGACCACCCTTTCCAACAACACATATAATTTCGACCACATTCGCCATATGATCTCATTGTTCGACCACTGACCATCGACCACTTTATAGAGCTTTCGACCACCGACCACCAGTAGAAATTTCAATGCATCGACCACTCTAAAGCTTCTTCGACCACTAAAACTTTTCTAATCACCACCCTTGAAATTTAAAGCACAACAGATGTCATCAATGATAACACATAATGCATAAAGTTATTCACAAAGCGATTTCGTATATCATTAATCAAATTTAATTTGATATTGTGAAACAACGTTACATAATTCCTTGTATGGCTAAGCAATCTAACAACCCCACGTTGGTGTCAAATTAATGACCAATTAATAATAACCATCCTAGGGTGACAAAGGATCATGGCATATAAATGATACGGTATAAATAGCAATTGGGACAATAACTACCTCCTAGGGTAATTTTAATAAAAAGCAACACATTTAATTTAAATGCAAAATAAATTTTACAAGAACTGGGTTCAACAAGATCAAGATTGCACAACTTGCCTTGCTAAGCAATGTTGTTGTTCTTTACTGTTCCGTTATTTGTCCTTCGGTTTCTTTGTTCCCCAACTCCTTTGAATGACTACGAAAATGTCAATGTCTAATAAGAAATAAAATCCAAATAAAAATCAAAATAGAGAGCAAATAAAATTCAAAAATTAAATAAAATTTACCATACAACTGAGCTTGATTTTAGAAGAATTTAGAGACTTGAATGGCTCAATCGGAGATCGTGTGAGACAAAATGGGCTCTTGGAAGTTGAAACGGCTGAAAAATCTAGAAAAAAAGACAAAGACTACTATGCTAGGGTTTGTTGTGCTGTGAACTGAGTCATGGACTGAGGGTTGGGTCTACAATGGAATTGGTCTATGGAATAGTGCTACTATATGATGACATGGTAGGTTGACTGGAGAACATGTGTGCAAAAATCTAGTGAGGTGGCATTGACATGGAAACACGTGGCTGATCTATGGCAGTGAAGTGGCAGCTGACGTGTCATCACGGTGTAATGGGTGAGGTGGTGATTTGGGCTAGCATGGCTAACATGTGGTATACACATGAGCTCGTACGCGATGTGTATGTCCACATGGGCTACCACTCAGATCCGATCTACAACCGGGGTCTCGTCATCGACAATGGTGAACGGTGGTGAACAATGGGTCGGCGTGAGCATTTCGAGCTTCCTGGTGTTGAGGTGAACCCATCTACCAGCTCCGATCAAGTAGAGGTGGTCGGCGCGATCATCGTCAATGAGGTGGGTGGTGGCAATGGGTTGGCGGTGGTGAATCTGGTGATGAAGACCTCAACAAGGCTAGGTGATGTGCGCAATGGGTTTCTAGCATTTCGATGAAGAAGGTCAGGGTTCCCCTTTCCTCTGGCCTCCACATGGTGCGGAGGAGATAGATTGAGACAAGGCGAAGCTCTGGCAGTGGTCGGCAAAGAAATAAACTCATTGTAGTTTGTGGAATTGCTCATCAGAGAAAGGTGGCAATAATGGCTTCAGATCCAAATCCCCGTGAATTCCATGTTGAAATGTGGCGATGGCTCCAAGGATTGAGGTGCGGGAGGCTCGGGGTGTTTGTAAATGAGGGTCATGATAAGATTTATAGCATAGGGAAGAGGAATCCAAGGCAGAGATGGTGGCGGTGTCACAACGGCTTTGTAGTTGACGTGGGGAAGAAGAATAGGACATGACTCACATTGACAGGTGGGCCCAGATGGTAGCAAGAGGGAGAGAGGCGGGTGCGTGAGGCAGGCCGGGGCGATGAGGTAGGCTGGCACGACGCGGGATTGAGCTAAGCCGGAGGAAGAAAGTAATGGACCGGCAAAGAAAGAAAGAAGGGAAAGGTCGGGTGGGTGTGAAGAAATTAGCCCAACAATGAAAGTTATAGAATTATAATACTATGAAAACACTTTTAGACACAGATGTATGTATGCTTTCCGTGCCTAATCTAATGCAAAGTATGCGCTGCTGGTCTACTAGCATCTTTTGTAATTTCCCGGTAAAAGGGAACCTAGTCTATTGGTACATGCATTTTCCTTGGTGGTAGCTAGGGAATGGGGACGAGGGGTTTTTCCCCCTGGAGACAGTAAAATCATTCCCCGCTGGGGTTTTGGGGTTAACATTTCCGGTGCTCCCAATATATTTCATATTATCAGTGCTCCCATTGATCCAAAAATAGCTCAAATAGTTAAGAAAAATTCCCAAAAAAATCACATAGATAGGGTATGATATAATATATCACCCCAACAAATTTCAAATCAAAATTCGGATATAATATATCACCCTAACAAATTTCAAATCAAAATTCGATCTACACGTTGAGAAACAAAAAAATAAAATCCACTGCAGCCATGATGGAAAAGCCCAGCAGACCCAGCCGCAGCCCGCTGAGCCCAGAGTGGCCACGATCCATTATCCAACTCACTTTCTTCCTCTCGAGCTCTCAATGCCCAACCTCTGTCGCGTCGCGCCGCTTCCCCGCCGTCCACCTCCCCTCTCCGACTCCCCGGTGGCCGGACCTTCGCCTCCTCCTCATCTTCGAGCCGCCGGAGCTCTTCTTCCACGGCCGCTGCCCCATTCGCGCGGTCGCGGGACCGCTGTCCCTCACTCCGACTCTTTCTTCAGGCACATGTGAGTGCCCGAGCCCGAGCAAGCCGTTAAACGGGTGGCCAGTCTCCTCCGAAGCTCCACCCCTGCGGAGCCAGGCTCTCCGCGGCGGCGGCGACTGCCGCGTTCCAGGAGGTTGTCTTGGAGCTGCCGAGCGCGACGAATTTCATCTGGGTACTTCCAATTGGAGGTCCATGTTGGGTTTTCTTCAAACCCTAGATTGATTCTGTGGAGGCTTTCAGTCTACCCTCTATTCCTCTGTCTTATCCGTGGTGCCGCTCACAATGCACAATGAGACTAGTGGGTAGGGACCTATTTATAGACTCCACATCCAGGTGTTCCAAAATGACCCACCTGTTTCCGGTATCCCTGTGATAGGATTGTTTAATTGATTGTTTGGGCCGTGTGATAGGATTGGTTTAGCTCTCAGAAGTCACTAAATTGAAGACTCTCAGTGAGCTCTGGCCCTTAATTTGGCTACAAATCTGGGCTTTGTTAGCTCTTGTTTCAAGGCTTTATATGGATCTTCAAACTTGGGATATTAACATCTTTGCACAAAAAGATAGGTGTGGTCCTCAGCAGTACTCAGTATAATCCAGTACTGATCTACTGTGAATTGTCATTTGAGATAGTGGCATATGCACCACACTGCTTTAACCGTTTAGTGTTGAGAAGTTCCTTATGTGTTGTATACAATGCAGCTGTTTTACTCTTCCCTGTTAGGCAAAGAAAACATATTTATTTAGGGAGAAAATAAATGCTCGCTGGATTTAATTTGATGTTCATAGGAAATATTGATGATTCATTACAAGTTGATATGCAATTTACATATTTTGAATAAATAATCCTTGTTTGGGTGACTACTGTGTTGTCAAATATATTGAGCTTCACTTCTTTTAGGTTAGAAGAGTCAGCTATCGACCTCCTGGAACTGAACAAAACTTGTTGTCTTGTTGAATCAAATTAGTCACTCCAGGAGAAAAGGTAAGCATGTATTTTGTATTGGAATAGTTGTTTTTGAAGAATGGCTTTTGTATTGCTGAGACCACTACATTCATGTAGCTTTGGTTTGATATTTGGATGGAGTGGGAGTGGAAAAACCACTCTTTTACAGGTTTGCATTGAAATGCTGCATGGCATTTTTAAATTTTGTTATTATCTTTGGTGATTCATTACAAGTTGATATGCAATTTACATATTTTGAATAAATAGTCCTTGTTTGGGCGACTGCTGTTCTTAAAAATCATGTAGATTTTCTAACACCTTTGCAATCTGCTGCTCTGCATACACATTTTGCCTTTTACATTAGTTGTCAAATATATTCAACTTCACTTCTTTTAGGTTAGAAGAGTCAGCTATTGACCTCCTAGAACTGAACAAAACTTGTTGAATCAAATTAGTCACTCTCTTCAGGAGAAAAGGTAAGCATGTATTTGTATTGGAATAGTTGTTTTTGAAGAATGGCTTTTATATTGCTGAGACCACTACATTCATGTAGCTTTGGTTTGATATTTGGACGGAGTGGGAGATGAAAACCACTCTTTACAGCTTTGCATTGAAATGCTGTATGGCATCTTTTAAATTTTGTCCTTATCTTTCATCTTAAGGTGACAGCTTGATTTCTGAGCTTTTGGCGGGTCTATCAGAATTCAGAACCTACCTCTGGGTCAATTTGTATTCAGAAATATCATGATAATGGAAATCCTGTTGGTCTGTCGGAATTGTTAGCTTCTCAAAGAGTTGGTATTGTTTTTCAGTTTCCTGAGAGGTTTGAATTGCCCCTTTCACCGTTAAATTATGTAAAACTGAATAAGAATGTCTATGATCTTTTTTTGATTTAAAGAATGCCTATGATCTGTGGGAGTGTTTGATAAGTTTCCCTGAAAAATAAGATCTTTTACACATATCCTTGTAGGTACTTTTAGCAGATACTGTAGTTGAAGAAGTTACTTTCGGATGGCCCAGACAAAGGCAGACTTTCTTTTGAGGAGCAGCTCGCATTGAAACTTCAAAATGCCATTAAGTCGGTAATGATTCTCTCTCAAAAATTGTTTGTGCCTAATAGAACACTTTTTCCTTAATTTTTGCATCGTCAAGTGAACTTGTTGCTTGAAACACCACAGTTTCTTCCTGAAGATAATTTTGTGTTCTGCGCAATGTACTAGGTTGGTATGAATACCATTTCATTGGATGAAGATCCGCAGTCTCTAAATGGTGGGTTTAAGCGGCTTGCTTTGGCAATTTAACTGGTATTGATTGTATCGATTTGTTTATGAGCTGATCATTTTTATAAAAAAATGCAAGATGGCTAATAGTTTGTATGGCCTTCTGTTATTTTCTGACTTTGTAGGTTCAAACACCTGATTTATTGTTGCTTGATGTGCCACTTGCTGGTCCTGGTATGTGCTTGAATGCCTATATCAAACTAATATTTGAAGATTACTACTTATTTATTTATTCATTCTTGAACCCATATGAATACGTCCGAGAGAGCAATTGTTTAATGCACTTTTGTTTGTTCATTGTACCATCTATGTTGACAGAGTACAATTGCTAGGATTATTGTTTGTAGTCAAATAGTGTGGTGAAATTAATATCTTGTAGTAGATGTGCTTACCAAGTTTGTGCCTTCAATACCAGATTGGAAAGCTCGGGCTGATGTTGTCAATCTCCTAAAGGAGCTAATGAAAGACCACACGATACTGGTTGTAAGTCATGACCTAAGGTAATTTATATCTCACCATAAAAGAAAATGCTCTTCTGTGTGCCCCATCAGAACAACAATTGAACACTTTTTGAGCTATCGATCTGTTGGTTGTTCCATACTTCCATTCAGGCATTCAAGTGCAAGCAAACAACTTCTAAATACTGCAGCTTGACCTGAGGCTGTCAAATGCCTAATTGAAAAATTTTGCAGGAATTATACCTGCTAGTGGACCGCTCATGGAGAATGGAAATGGGGGCAATTTTGAAGGGGGAAGCTTTACCTGTGTAGAGATGCTTTAGTTTGTATAACTGTCAAGCATGCTGGGGAGTATACTAGCAGTCTCCATATCAGGTATGGCCAACTACTTTTGTAGCCTTATATTATGTTAGTCTGGAAAATATTTTGGTAGGTACAATAGAACCAAAGATGCCAAAGATGGTTATAGTTGAGTAATTTCGTAATAAGTGATGTCTTGTGCAGCTTGAGAATTGGAGGAAAAAAACAATACGACCAAAACTTCGATGGAGAGATCATGGATGCTAGTCCTGAACTTCAACTGCTGAGATGGAGAACAATCATTGATGCATGTGTTTGCCAGTCTAAGATGCTGAACTTTATGTCGAGAACTGCATAAGCTATTGGTCATTATTCTGCAAAGGAACGGCAAGTCTCATAACAACCTTGTATATTTGGAAACCTTGTATATTTGAAATATGGAACCATATGAGACCAAAGATGGTGTTTGTGTTTATCCTGACGAGAAGCCCATCAGCTTGTGCTATTATTACAAACATCATCTGATGCTCTAATTCTTGTGTTGTCACGGTATTGCATATGTACATCTTTTCCTCCAAATTTCTTTGACCTGTTCTCCCCTGTGCAGCAAAATAGCTTAATCCCTTCTTTTCCCATTCTCCTCCGTTTGTGAGATGTGAAAATCTGTCTCGTTCGTACAGTGATGATTATGAATGGTATATAACATCAGGTAGCATCATAAATTGCCATCATGTGTCCTGATTACAGAACCTGGGTTCAGCATGGTCAATGAATTGTATTCCCACTATGAATTCATGCATGCTATTCTTGCTTTGTGTGATTTACATTACTACAGCCCTATTGTTCTACAAATTATGCAACTCTACCATTTGGTGTGTTACATAGGAGCACATGTATGCTCAAAGCAAATAAAAAAGCTCATAGCAAGGATAATTTTCCATCTAGGCTACAATTGTCACTTTCACAGCTCATCTCTTTCCCCTTCCAACCTTTTGTGAGCTCCACGTGTTTGCGGGGGCATTTGTATTAGCTGTGCCAGATAGTTTTTGATTATGGCTGATAACTTTTTATTGAAAATGAATAGTAGTGGCTGAAAAAAGTGACTTTAAGAAGTAAAGCGTGAGCAGTGGCAAAAGTGAGAAGAAGACGTGTACGCAAGATGAGAGAGAGAGAAGTGAGGGTATGTGATGTGTACATGACCCCTGTTTTATCTCGAAACGAGATGGGAGTGAGAAGAATGAATAAGTCATTTTGAGAAGCTGGATATTTATATTAGTTTTTGCCTTTTTCAAGTAAAAGTTAGAAGTAAAAATCAATACCAAAAAGATCTCTGTCTCACACTTGCCAGAAGGAAACTGTGTTAGGATTAGTCAAGATTGTAAATGCTAATATTTTATAATACAGAGCCAAGAATCATTTAACAAGACATCTCTTCTGAATTCTGATTGTTAATAAATGAATTGAATATCCAGAAGGCTCCAGGAAGCTGACAAGCTTGGAAGGATTTGGTAGGTTGGGTCATTCTCTCTGAAGTTGCTGTTGCAATTTTTCTATCATGAAAGGACCATCTACCAGTTGGTCTACTTTTGACATTTTCCTTTTGCTGCTTCGTTTTTGTCTGTCGATCAGTCTCTTACATATTGCTGCTTCTTTTTTGTTTGTTGATCAGTCTCTTACATATGTCGTCATTAGTCATCACGGTAGTGTTGGTGACAGGACCTTCTGAAAGGAAATGCTAATAGCGACTATGAAAGAGGCATGTGGAGATGATTCCCATGTCCTCTCATTTATTTGTTGTTTGTACAAATGGTCGACTTTTGCCTTCTTCCTCTGATCTGAATTACTTCCCACTAGCTCCATACACACAGAAGGAAGAAGCTAATACTATTTGCTCCTATTGACCTATTGATTTTGGTGGAAAATGTTCATCGAAAACTAAAAACATCTCTTTGCGACTCAAAACCAACCTACTAAGAAGTCATCTATTTTGGACTGTAGAGAGTAGTAAAGAAACACTTGTAACAGAAGAGAAGCAAAGTATGTTGTAAATTTGATAGATTTATACATGCAACAAAATAAATAAGAACGTATGGTCGTCATGCATGGCGAGCTACAGGTGGTCCTGTGGGCCGCGGACCACCTCGCGCTCGGATAATGAGGTCTTCATGTATTTGATCATAATGCAAAAACTTGTTGAATCACAGCTACATTTTACCTCCCGCTAAATCATTTAATTTGCTCTATATGTGTCAAGCTAATGACACTCAACTTAGGAATCTAGATGTACAGTAAAATCGTTGGCTAGTTTGGCATCTAGATGTACAATAAAATCGATGACTAGCTTGGCATGTTCATATTGAACGACAGATTGATGGTTTTAGCTAAAATAAATAGTAATGACTAAAAAAGCTTTTAGTGGGAGGATACGAGTGGTGGGAAAATAAAAAGAGATGCGTGTAAGCGAGACAGAGCGAGAAGAGTGAGGTAGTGATATGTCCGTGTCCCATAACTTATTTTCAGGATGAGAGAAATAGAGAAATTATTTTAGAAAGTTAAATATTTATATTACCTTCTTTCTTCTGTGAGCAGTCGGTGTAAACGGTCTCGAAATTTGCAGAGGTAGGTATTTGTTGTCTTAGCTTGCGTTTGCTCCAAATGCGGCTTTCAGGAAGTTACCCATGCAAGCAAACTCTTTTGATCTACTCTTTTATAAAATGTATTTTTAAATAGCTTTGTCCATAAATATAGAATGTATTTAATGTTCTAATATAAAATTAATGTGATGTTCTCTTTATATCTCGACAAGAAGAAGAAGTAGTGACGTCATCGTTCTTCAACTACTATGGGTATGTAATATTTCAATTCTATATTAAGAAAGCTATATTCGTCTATTTTATGAAGTTCGTATGTCCTTTTCCCTTAATTGCATTTCGTAATTCATATATTTGTGTACCGACATGTTAAATTTATAGCGGTTAAATAAATTTTAGACAATGGACCACCATAGCTACAAATCCTGGCTACGCCACTGGATCGTCGCGTCTGCATGCTAGAGACGGAAGTTCCAGTATAAGCAAAACCTTGAAGAGATGGTGGCTGCTTAGTGTAATAATAATAAGTTGAAAAGAAGAACATGCATGTACCTTGTCCTCAACAATGATTGACAAAATGAGAAAAAAGGGCCACTATTTGTTCTTTCAAAATCTTGAGAATTTCTGAAGTAGACAGATATTCGGTTCTTCTTTAATTCTTTCTTGTTGTGAGACGAAAGATGTTTGTTTCTAGTCTCCTGAAAATTATATAAAACCAAACTGTGCTGGGAATCGATCAATCAAATTGCAACACAAATTTTAAATTGAGTAAGAACGAGATGAACTCACGTAACAGAAGCCGAAATAACTTCAGTTTTAGGGAAATCAACATATAGAAAACAGGAATCCATTTCGTTTCTCCTAAGAGTGTAAGCATGAAAATTTTAAGGGCGATGCGATACTCCATAGATCATCTCCTCAAGTTTTCTTTAGGCAATTTTCATATTGATTTGGAGCTCAGAAGTCTTCAAAAGGATCATAGTTTTCACTAGATATCCCCCCTTCAAAATATATACTCCCATGTTACCACTTTATTACACCCTATGTGACCAAGACACTACTACAAAAAAGGCTATACTGGACGGCTACATCACAGACGGTTCATACAGAGAACTGTCGTGATTAAACCATCATGAGATGGTTTATCTTGCAACCTTCATGCTATTTTCATAGACGGTTATTAATGTTAAGGAGATAGAGTTGTATTAGGAGATAGAATACAACTCTATCTATACAACTCTATCTCTATATCCTTAACAATTAACACAAACCGTCTGCGTGATAATTAAGACATCATGACGGTTCGATTTAAGGACTGTTTGTGAACTTTAACATACGATTTTTAATACGAACCGTCTGTGATAATCTAGACAACACAGACGGTTTGTGTTAATAACCGTCGTGAACCTTCCTGACGGTTCTTAATACGAACAAATGCAGTAGTAATCTCGACGGACCTTTGTCGTATGAACTACGAAGCTATCTTGAGAGTCAAATTTAAGGCAATTTTATTACAAAAGCCTAAAAAGAGATTCCCAGATTTTAATCTTACGGGCTTCATATGCTTCTTCATCAACTTCTAGAGTTAGAGGATCACCATTGTGTTCTCGAATGCGTCAAGATTGTCGTTGCCCTCTCACTTCCTCGTCAAGCTGGACAAATCATTAGCATATTCCATAATCTCAAAGAGGATGTCATGATAAGCTTCCTCGAATTGGCCGATTCTGCTTGATCGGTAAGGTTATCCATGTGTCTCTACACTACCGCAAGAGCTTTCTCGCTGCGCACATTGTAGAGAAAACGAGGTGAGGACGGTTTTCCTTTCTGGCGGCACGAGACACCTCTGTCGACGACGGATGATAAGGTCCAGTTGACAGATGGAAGCGAGTCGAGGAAGGAGAGTAGGGCATGAGCGAAGGAGCTGCTCCAGACGTAAATTGTTGGCCGCCTGTGTAAGGTTGCTTTCGAACAACTTATGATGGATAGATGAGAGGAAGGAGATAAAAGAATATTAGATGTCATTATTGAGAAATCTGGTGATGAAGAAGATGAGGGAGAGGACAGTACTGTAGAAGAGCAGGATTAGGGTGCGTATATTTAAGCATTAACACAGACGGTTCAGGAACCGTATGTGATGACCACCTATTATCACTGACACATAAACACTGACGGTTCGAAACCGTGCGTGATGATGGTTCCAAATTGTCTGTGATAGGACTATGCATGTGATGAGACTAACATGTTAACATGCATGTTATCATATCC